>JAURVB010009595.1:0-13542 GCA_033002965.1 Piper betle | reverse complement strand
GAATTTGGGGTGTTACCTATACGAGTCTTATTTGATTTTAGCTCTACACACTCAATTATTTCATACATGCACACAAGTAGAATTGGATGTAAGAGAGAATTGTTAGGACATTCACTATTAGTGTCCACTTCTGCCAGGAATGTGATAACTATGGGGGATTGTGTGCATAATGTCCTTGTTGACATTCAATAGCAACAACTTGTAGCTGATTTGATATTGTTCAAGCTACAAGATTTTGATGTGATATTTAGAATGAACTAGATGTCCAAACAAGGAGCCATGAAAGATTGCCGAAGAAAGACTGTGATTTCCCACCATGGAAGACGCTGCTTTTTCTTCCAAGGTCTGTGCAGAGAGAGAACAATGATGGATATCCTATCAGAATGCAGTGAGACAGCTAGACAGAGGAACTAAACTAATAATTGCAATGTTAGTTTTGGCTGAGCAAAGTGGTTCAAGGGACAAGCCGAGCATTGTGGACATTCTAGTGGTCAGAAAATTCATTGATGTACTCCCAGAGGAGAATACAGGATTGCTGCCAGATAGAGAGGTAGACCTTGCCATTGAATTGATGTTAGGCACAACACCAATCCCTAGAGCTCCATATAGATTGACACCTCTTAAGCTCAAGGAACTCAAGGAACAGTTATAGACACTATTGGATTAAGGATTTATTAGACCGAGTGTTTCCCCATGGGGTGTACCAATATTATTGGTGAGGAAGAAGGATGAAAGCATCCATTTATACTTTCATTACAGGATGATAAACCATGCAACTATTAAGAGCAGATACCCTCTTCTTCGCATTGATGATCTATCTGACCAGTTGAACTCAGCAGTCGTCTTCTTGAAGATTGATTTCAATTGAACATTAGGGTAGAAGACATCTTGAAGACTACATTCAGGACCAAATATGGGCACTATGATTTTTTGGTTATGTCTTTTAGATTGACCAATGCTCCAGTAGCATTTATGGACTTGATGGAGAGAGTGTTCAGTTCATATTTGGACACGTTTGTGATCATCTTTGTAGACGACATAATGGTATACTCTTAGTCTAGGCAAGAGCATAAGCAAGGTCTGAGGATTGTGTTGCAAACGCTGAGATACGAGAAGCTTTTGAAGGGCAGTTTTTTGTTGTCAGAAGTGAGCTTTCTTGGCAGTATCAGGCATCTCAATAGATCAAGCCAAGATAGAAGCAGTAGTACAGTGGGAACAGCCGAAGATACCTACTGAGGTTCGGAGTTTCCTAGGCCTAGCTGGATACTACAGACGGTTTATTCATGATTTCTTTTCCATAGCTGCCCCTCTTACACAGCTGACTAGGAAGGAGGAACGGCTCAGATGGATGGCCAAATGTGAACAGAATTTTAGGACGCTAAAGGATAGATTGACTTTGGTGCTTGTCCTCACATTGTTGAGGGGCACTAGGATTTTTAAGTTTACACAGATGCCTCAGGAGTTGGTTTAGGTTGTGTTTTGTTGCAAAAGAATAAGGTTATAGCCTATGCATCTTGCTAGATCAAGGTGCATGAGAATAACTATCCTACACACAACCTAGAGCTTGCAACTGTCATATTTGCTCTCAGAATATGGAGGCATTACTTGTATGGAACATCTTTTAGACTCTTGAATGATCACCAGAGTCTAAAATAGATCTTCACGTAGAAGGATTTGAATAGCAGACAGAGAAGCTGGTTAGAGATGTTATCATATTACAATATTGACATAACATACTATGAGGGCGAAGCGACTGTTGTAGCAAATGCGCTGATGAGGAAGCCAGAAGTCTTGTACTCCGCAAGATTAGTAGTAGTGTCAGTATACTAGGGGCCAGAAACAATTGGTAGGAATGATGGCGTGACTGACCATTCAGCCAAGGGTACTTAAGTAGATGAGGGTTGCACAAGAAGCATATCCATAGTTGAAGCAGTAGTTGGAATAGGGAACACATAAGGAATTGGCCAGAGATGCAAAGGGGTTAATCAAACTGAGAGGTTGACTCTTTGTGCCAAATCTTCCAAAGTGTCCCAGACTTCGAAGTACAATTCTCCACCAAGCTCACACGTTGAGATGCTCAATGCATCTAGGTGGAGTGAAGATGTACTACGATGTCTGACGAAAATATTGGTGGCCTATAAGACACAGTCGCCGGATGTTTGGTGTGCCAGCAAGTGAAAGCCAAGAAAGTACGCCCAGGTGGAACACTACAGCCATTGGAAACTATAGAGTGGAAGTGGGAGAGTATAGCAGATGACTTTGTAGTCGGTTTGCCTATGACCCACCAATAGAAGGATGTAATATGGGTCATAGTAAATAGACTCACAATGAGTGCACACTTCATACTAATCAAGATAGATTACCCACTAACCACTTTGGCCATGGTGTACAGAGACCAAATACTCAGGCCACATGGAGTGCCACGGGAGATTATATCAGATAGGGATCTAAGGTTCAAGTCTCGATTTTGGAAAGCTTTTCAGGTAGCTATGGGCACTGAGTCGAGATTCATCACAACCTTTCACCCTTAGATAGATGGGTAGATTGAGAAAACCATATAGACCCTAGAGGATTTGCTCCGAGCATGCATTCTAGATTTCAGAGGAAGTGGGGAAGAACACCTACATCTAGTGGAGTTCTCCTACAACAATTATCAGGTCATGATAGGAACGATACCATTTGAGGCACTATATGGCAGACCATCTTGATCCCCAATATGTTGGGTACAGAGCAGTGAGCTAGTAGTAATTGGCTAGGGATGATGCAGCAGACCAAGAAAGTGATAATGTGGATTAGGAAGAGAATGAGAATCAGCTCAGGACAGACAGAAAAGGTCTGTCTATCCAACGTGAGGTTCATTTTGCATTAGCAGATCATGTTCTCCTGAAGATCTCTCCGATTAAAGGAAACACAAGATTTGGAATGTGAGGGAAACTTAGTTTGCAATATATTCGACCATTTGATGTGAGCAAGTGCATTGGACCAGTGGCATACACGCTAGCATTGCCCCTCATTTATCAGCTATACACGATGTCTTCCATGTGTCGATACTGAAGGAGTACCATCTAGACTACTCTCATGTTGTTAGTTTTAAAGAGATAGAATTGCAACTAAACCTGATATATCTAGAAGATACAGTTTGGATAGTGGATCGCAGAGTGAAGATTCTTCGAAGAAAAGAAGTTCCCCTAGTACGAGTGCAATGGACTCGACAAGGAGTTGAAGAATCTACATGGGAACGTGAAGATGAGATGAGAAAGTGATAACCAAAGATATTTGAGCAACCAGCTTCATAACCCGATATTGTACTAGAGACTACCTTTTTTAGATTATGGATGAGTTTGAAACTTCCTTGGTTAAAATTTTGTCCTCAAAATTTTTCTAATAAAGGAAGGTTGTAAACCCCGTGACCCGAGTCGCAGTTTTACATTAGCCAACCAGTCGGTTCAACCGTCGATTCGAGTATAGCCGTTTTATGAACCGCGTGCTGAGTTAAGGCCAGCCATGAGTTATGAGCAATAAGGGTTAGGTACACCTGAGTATATGATGATAATGTTAAGAAGATGGTAAAAAATAAGTTATCAGAGAATATGACAGTATGGAGTTTTTTTTGAATTTGATCGTTGAATTATTTTTAGGCTGATTAATGCATTATTAGGATGTGTTATAGAGTAGTTTGGATGGGTTATTCGTTATAGAACATGTTATTGTGATGTTATGGTGTGTATTATATTTTGTGCAATTTTGTCCTATTTTTTGGATTTTTTTAAGATTTAATTCGAGTTAGTTATTATTTTTTACACTAGTCAGAGTTGAGTCAAGTTTTATTTCCAAATTACCCCCAAGACCTCCTTTAGGACTTGTCTCCCCCAAACCAGATCACCGCCTTTCACTGCCTCCATCCTCAATCTTGACCCATCCAGTTGCCGATCGACACTACCGTGTTGTCATTGTGCAACCTAGAGCATCCCCAGTCGCCGCCCGGTATCCATGATGCCGCGACACTGCAAGATCGCTCTGCCTATCAAAGACGTCGATTAGCCACTATCTACGCCACTCCGCCAACAAATCCAGCTTCACCTCCCGACCATTTCCCCCCATACCCAACTCTGCCACCGAGGCCGACCAAGGGCTAATCAAACCACTGACCAACCCGGGCCGACTCATTGTTGTCGCCAACAGTTATCACCGCCGTTGCTGTCCTCACCACCTCCACCTTGAGTAGAGCTCTCCGAGTCAATGCTGGGTTACAACCCCGATTGCCTCGCAAGAAAAGTCATGGAAAAATCACCAAAAGCCGTTGAAAAACAGCTGGAAGGCCACCAAAAACCACTGGAAACTGCCAAAAAATCGGATTTGCTAAAATTTGCTGGATCTTCTATTGAATTCATCCAATCAACCCTAATTGAACTTCCTATGCCATCGGGTGCTAAATTTGAGTATTGAGCCGCATGACGAAACCCTAACCGTCGCCAATTGTTGACGACACAAGGTATAATTAACCATGATTTAATTTTTTAAGCGTGATAATTATTAGCACAACATGGTAGGATTGATTGATCGATGTGTTAACCATTTTATTGTAATAAAAATATGAATTGCTCGTTTGAATTGTGTTAAAATGAATGTTAAGGAACTAATTAGGTGAACTAAGTAAGTATCATAATCTAATACAACATAGCATAAGAAAACTTATTTGGATTAATGTATGATGGATGTGACCATGTATTGATGTATGTGTACTAGTGTACTATAGGATGTGTGAATGCATCATAAGTGGGCGTTAGCTTTTACTTTGATGTGTAGGTATAGAGAAGGAGCTCGCCGCCTAGGCGTGTGGATACGATTAAAGCTTCTACCAGGTCTGTTTAGGACTTGCTTCTGCTTTGACTTCTATACTCTATCGTATTTTACTTTAACAGGTAAGCAGACGTGTCAAGTGGTGGATTTATTTTATCCTACTCTACAGAGGCCATCTAGTCATATGAGACTTTTTGATTAATAACCCTCGAGGATTAGATCCCTTGAGTTTGTTTTCAAAAATTTATATCTAGATCTTGATGTCTTTGAGCCTATTATATTGAAATCCCTACCTAGGCCTAGGCACATGTAGTTTTCAAGTTTTCAAGGAGATGTCGGACGAGGGAAATCCAACGATCGCGTCTTGACATAGGGTGTCTGTTCGTCCAAGCGGGCTATGGAATTGGTAAGCATCTCTTCCATTTCCAAAGGATCCTGATAACTCCACCTTTGAGTTCCTCAAACCCAGAGAAGTGTGGAGGTTTACAAGTTTTGCTATGCAATGCATGTCTAGAGTTATGGTTTCAAAGGGTACTTAAAGCGCATGCCTGAGTGTACTCAGCCTCTGTACTCAAGGCTAGGAGTGATATAGAGGATGTAGAGGGCTAAAAGAAAAGATAATGATTTTCCCGCACAAGGGATAGTTTAAAGTAGCCAATGAATGAGATGAGATAGAAAGGGGACACTGTCATGCGAGGTTGCTGGCTCGTTACTTAAGGCTTTTTATTATCTTTGTAGGTGAGAACTGCAAGGAATGAGCTTTGTCGTGACTGTAGAGGAGTAGCACTAAAATTGACTGCATATGTACCTAGCAAGTATAATTGATGATAATGATGAGTGTTGAACTATTTAAATGATGAAATTTGAATGTCATTCTATGAAGTGATATAAATATTTTGTGTGTGAATGAAATTGAGAATGGAAATGAACAGGGTAAGCAACGGAGTTTAGACTTGGCTCAGATGAAGAAGAGGGTAATGATAACTAGAATGTTAAGAAAATATTGTATTTTGAATGTGTTTTGGATTTTTATTGAAATAAATATTTACTTCTTGCTATTAATGGGGTCGTCCCTATTGCACTTTTAGGGGAGATATTATCCATTTTGTTTTAAAAATAGATATTTTCTTCAAGCTTTTTGTTTGTTTGGTTTGTTTTATAATTGATTGCATATCATAGCATGCATGTAGAAAAATGTTAAAACCCAAGCATCCAGGTTTGCTTAACTAAATCAAGTAGATTAGCGAACGGTTCGATCGCTGATAAGAATTTCGGGTTGGTTAACAGGTAAAGGCCCAAGGCCCAGATTGGGCAAGCTGTGCCTCGAGCATCACTGTCGTTGCTGTACACCCCCGATCAGCCCACCATGCCAGCCAGGCCGCCACCCGCAGTGGCCTCGCCAGTCATGGCTGAAAACAACCATAACTGCAGGAATTTATCGAGATTCGCTGAAAATTGCAGAATTTTTTTCCAAATTCCTCTCACCGAACCCGATCAAACTTCAGACGCCTCAGGGTGCCAAATTCAATTCCCGTGGTGGGCGACAAAACTCTAATCGGCATAGATTTCTATCAATCATCAACGTTGTCGCTGACGAAGTGAGATATAATTTCCTCCAACTTAATTATTTAAAACTAATAATTGTTAGCATAATATGTTAGTTATTGATTGATTGACATGATGAAATACTTTGATTTTGATTAAAATGAAATTTGCTTGATTTGAATTGTATTAAATGAATGCTAATGATCTAATTATGTAAATTAAGTATGAGTTGTTATTAATCATGATGTGAATAGGACTAATTAGTGTCAGCTACAATATTACCAAAAGGCTCTAGTTTGGGAATTTTCGATATGATTGTCTGACATGTTGATGCCCTGAATTGTGAATGCATTGACATAAGTGTGTTATTTAGAATATGTGAATGCATTATCCAGATAGTGGGCATTAGCTTTTAGATTTGATGTGAAGTAGGTATAGAGTAAGAGCTTGTCGTTTAGGCGTGTGACCACAATTGGAGCTTCTGCAAGTCTATCTAGGACTCACTTCTGGTTTGATCATTTCCTCTATTTTGATTTGGATTGACAGGTAAGTGGACATGTCGAGTGGTGGATTTATCGTATCCCACTCTACATGGGCCATCTAGTCGATCATAAATTCAGATTAATAACTCTTGAGGTTGAGACCCCTCAAGTTTGTTTTAAAAACTAAGATACAGATCATGTTGCCTTCAAACCTATATTATAATCCTTACTCAAGCCTATATATATATATATATATATATATATATATATATATATATATAGTTTTTCAATGATATGTAAGACAAGGGGAAAGTTGACAAGCACGTACCATGAACGGGTGCACATGCTTATCAAAGTGGGCTCTGGACTGGTGAGTGGGTCATTTCATTCCCGAGGGATCATGACAACTCCACATTTTGACTTCTTCAAACCTGAAGAAGTGTAGAGGATTACGGGTAGTACATTGCGGCACATGTCTAGACATGTGGATTTAAAGGGTACTGAAGCCGCCTGCCTAAGAATGCTCGGCCTCAGTGCTCAAGGCAAGGAGTTATATGGAGGATGTAGAAGGCTTAAGTATATTAGATTTTTTGAGCATGGGATAGTATGAAAATGCCGAGTGAGGCATATGACAAGTTAGAATGGGACGCTCTTCAAGCCAAGGCTTATGGCTCCTAATTAGTGCCCTTATGAGTGATTATAATGCAGAAGAATATATTTGATTGATTTTATTTAATATGAGAGTCATCTCTCATGTGCCAGTTTGATTATTTAATTATTTTTGGACCAGTAACACTTATTACTAACTTTCCCATATTATATATGTAGGTGAGGACTTGAATGACTAAGCACTATCTGGAATATGGAGTAGCAATGCCAACTTGCTCACATGTACCTATTGATAATGAATGAGAATGCATGTGATGAATTACTATAAATTGTTGTGGATAAATGATATAATGTCTTATTGCAGAAAATATTTGTGTGAAATAATGAAATGATCTATGTGTGATGGTTATTATAAATAGAATTGAACATGATGAGCAAATGGTCAAGACCCGATACATAAAACTAAAATCTATTATGACGTGAATGTTATGTGAAAAATACAATATTTTGGTAATGTTTTATGTTAATCATTACATATATATATTATTTGTTGTTGATAGTGTAATCTCTATTGCACTTTAAGGAGAGACGTTGTCTATTTTGTTTTAAAAATTGTTATTTTTTAAATTTTTAACATGTTTGTTTTATTTTGAATATGGATTGCATATCATATCATTTATCTAGAACGACGTTAGAGCCTAAACATCTTATCAATGTGTTGAATGTTTGCATTACCATCTTGAGATGTCAAAGGTAGAGCCGGGTTGGGTTGACCGAATTAAATAGATTAATGAACAATTTGGTCACCTGTAGCATTTATGGTTAAGTTTGCTAGCAAGCCGGATTAGGGTGTTACACCAAGAGAGTTGTTTCAGTCTATTTATCGTTCTAACTTTTTAGATTAATTGATTTTAATATGACTTGATTTGACTCGATCATAACAATTTTCATCTGGCTCTTAAGTGAACCGGATTTTGGGTGTTGCAGAAATTGTATAGAGTATGTGACTATTCCTATCTGATGAACATCTCATTGATTGCAAATTTCAGATTTCATTGATTTAAAACATTATCAAGCAATTCCAAATTTGACTCACCACGTACACACACACATACACTTACCCAATATACGCAAATAGCACCAACCTTATAACTGCTTTTTACGAGGACCGAAACACCCTCACCTCTTGCCCAATCTATAAATCTCACAGTCACTCCACAACATGCTAAAATCCTAATTACTAAATGCCTTTTGCTCTTCATCCTTCTTTAAAAAATTTTGTTGTGGAGCAAACAAATCAACAACTAATTACAATTAATGGATCTCATTTTCCCGCCATAAAGAGGATTGCTTGAGCAGTTTTCCAAAATAACACTTTTTTTGTACAAAACATGTAATTGACACGAGACCCACTTAGATTGGAGGATAACAAATAGTCACGAGCCATGTGGGCAACACGTAGAAGAGTATGTGTACATACATGTATATGGGGTAAATATACATAAGGCTCAAAGAAGGGTGGCATGTCTAAATTCACGCCTCTAACCTTCTCCCAAGTTCTTACAATTAGAAAAGAAAATTGTCATGAATAACTAAATACCCTCTAAACGGCTTTCCTCATTCAATTTTCCCCCTTTCAATTCGCAAATGGAACTTTAATCATTTATTAGAAGAGAATAATTTGTATCAGCGACTGCTCATACTCTTATATAAGTCAACTTTTATATCATGCCCTTTGAATTACAAGGACAGTTGGCTAATAATAAGGGCAGTTTTGATTATATAGAAAGATTTAAATCTAGCCACTCATTCAAATCACATGGTTGTAAATCTTTTTATATAATCAAAACTGCCAGTGCTGCTGATACTAAAATTCCTGTTATAAGAAACCTACTAGTACTGACATTACAGTCTGACATAGTCATGAATTTATTACTCATTATTAAATTAATGCCTTAAAAACAAACTTAAAAGTTATTTTTAAATTTATGACGAGTCTCATTTTCTTAAATAAGATTGCTTGGGGAGTGGAGTGGTTTTCGGGACTACGATTTGCAAGCCTTTGCTATAGCAGGAATTACTTATAAATGAATACTGTCTAAAACTATTGCATAAATAAGTTTACAATACTTAATTTAAAAATAACAAGCCAGTCTCCGATCATTTATATCCATAGGTTGTCATAATCTAGGAGTTACCATATATATCGTTTATAAGGTAATATTATTCTGTAATGTCTACAAATTATATCAATGTTTGAGGCTTGTAATGTTAATACTTGTAATGTAAATACTTTCTGCTTCGCAGAATGATTACATCTAGTAAAAATAGTAGCAGAATCAATTCTACAATTTGTAAAATTTACCTCTAAATAGTATAATGAAAGCTTTTGAAAAAAACGAAAGAGCCTCAAAGTTCGTTGTGATATTTTAAATATTTTTACCAAAAATAGAAATAAAAACTACGACGGAGTCCAAAAAATATTTGGTGGACCATTACGTAAAATATGAAATACAATAGTATTCACAAAAAATTGTTTAAAAATATAAAGGAGAGATCACTTTTTAAATTTTTTTCTAACACTCTCCTTAAACAAAATATTTTCTATATTTTGATAAAAAAATTTTCACCAATAGAAAAGTAGTCATTATGAGACATTGCAATTGAATAACTGCTACGACCAATGGTGTAAAACCTGTGACTCGAGTCAGAGTTTTACATTAACCGTTGGTTCGAGTCGAGTCATTTTCATGAACCGTATGCTAAATTAAGGCCAATCGTGAGTTCTGAGGAATGAAGGTCAAGAGCATCGGACCGTTTGATGCTGATCAGCACATTGGACTAGTGGTGTATAAGCTAGCATTACCGCCCCACCTATCAGTTGTGCACAATGCCTTCCATGTATTGAGGCTGAAGAAATACTATACAGACAACTCTCATGTTGTTAGCTTCAGAGAGATGGAGTTGCCACTAGACCTGATGTATCCAGAAGATATCGTTGGGATTGTGGATCGTAGAGTAAAGATTCTCCGAAGAAAGAAGTACCCCTAGTACGAGTGCAATGAACTCGAAGAGGAGTTAAAGAATCTACATGGGAATGTGAGGATGAGATAGGGAAATGGTACCCGGAGATATTTGAGCAACCCGCTTCACAACCAGGTATCTTACTAGAGATTAATTTTTTTATATTATAGATGAGTTTGAAAGTTCCTTGGTTAAAATTTCGAGGACAACATTTTTCTACTGAGGAAGGTTGTAAAACCCGTGATTCAAGTCAGAGTTTTGCATTAGCGAACCAGTCGATTCGAGTCGAGTCAGTTTCATGAACCGCGTGCTGAGTCGAGATCAAGCGTGAGTTTTAAGCGATAAGGGTCAAGTGTACCTGAGTATATCATGATATCATCGTGAAAATAGTCGGAAATGAGTTATTAGAGTATATGAATGTATGCAATATATTTTTTAATGTATTATTTGATCATAGAATTATTTTTAGGTCGAATAACGCATTAGGTCGCATTATATGGTAGTTTGGGTGGGCTATTAGTTATATAACATGTCATTGTGATGTTATGGTGTGTAATATATATTCTATGGGATTTTTCCCTATTTTTAGATTTTTTGGATTTATTGCGAGTTCGTTATTATTTTTGACACGAGTCGGAGTCAAGTCCAGTTTTGTTTACGATATCGCCATCAAACCATTTCTTTTCCCCCGACACTTATTTTTTTCCCAAAACCCTCGACGCTACCCCCTCTGTTTGTCGCCGACACCACCCCGACACCAATCAACACCACTGACCCCTGTCGTCTTGTTGTCGTGCCGCCTCGAGCGCCCCTGGTTGCCAACCAGCCTCCATGGCTTGAAGGAGCCACGCCCTAGCGCCACGCTCTCGTCTCTGATCCCACCGCCAGCAACCGTCACCGCCACCATCCAGTCACCTCCTCATCATCACCAACCCTCTCACGACCTTCCCTGATCAGAGTGAAGCCTAGCGCCGCCCACATCAGTCGGATCTCCACACACCACCACCGATAGCCTTGTTTTGCCATTTTTTGCCTAGCTGCCACCTCTGCCAACCACGTCAATATCGAAAATGTGTTAGACTGGCCGATCCGGTGCGAATGGTACCCCATACCACCACCATCTTGCCGGTAGCCACAGCGGGCAACAGTAGCCGAACAATTGCTAGATGGTCACGAGAAAAGCACTAGAAAGTGCTGGAAAACCGCCAAAACCCACTAGAAAACTGGATTTGCTGGAATTTGCCAGTTCTTCTGCCAAACTCATCCAGTCAAACGGAATTGAACTTTGGGCTCTGCCGAGTGCCGAATTCGAGCTCTTAGACGCATGACGAAACCTTAACCATCGTCGATTGCCGGTGGCACGAGTTATAATTACCTCCGATTTAATTAATTAAAAATGATGATTGATAGCATGACATGTTAGAATTGATTATTTGTCGTGATGAATACTTGATTGTGAATGAAATGATGATTTGCATGATTAAATTAATAGTGAATGAATACTAGTGATCTGATTAAGTAAATTAAATATGAGCATGCTAATTAACTACAACGTAACTTAGAAAAACATAATAAAATTGGTGTGAATAGAATGTTCCAGAGATATTTTTATTGTGATGAGAATTTTTGATTTTTTAATGGATGATGATCGTATTGTGAGTGTCATATTCATGATGAGTTTGATGCAACATTCAGTTAGCGAGCATTAGCTTCTAGATTTGATGTGGAGGTACGGAGTAGGAGCTTACTGCCTAGGTGTGCAACCACGATTGGAGTTTCTACCAAGTCCGTTTAGGACTCGATCTAGATTTATTGTCTCCTTCTATAGTGATTTGTTTTAACAAGTAAGTGGATGTGTCGAGTGCTGTAATTATGTATCCCACTCCACATGAGCCATTTAGCCAATCGTATTGCTGGATTAATAAACCTCGAAGATAAGATCCCTCGAGTTTATTTTTAAAACTAATCTAGCTCACAATGCCTTCGGGCCTATTATATTGAAATCCCTACCCAAGCCTATATATATATATATATATATATATAGTTTTCATATTTTCAGTGAGATGTGAGATGAGGGAAACTAACGGCCATGTCTTGAGATATGGCGTGTGTTTGTCAAAGTGGACTCTGGAATTGGTGAGTGTCTATTCTATTCCTGAGGGATCATAGTAACTCCGCATTTGAGTTCCTCAAACCCAGAGAAGTGTAGAGGTTTATGGGTACTACTATGCAGCGCATATCTAGACTTGTGGTTTCAAAGGGTATTAAAGGCGCATGCCTGAGAGTACTCAGCCTATGTACTCAGGGTTAGGAGTAATACGGAGGATGTAGAGGGCTGAGACAAAAGAGAATGATTTTACCGCACAAAGGGATTGTTTAAATGGCCAAGGAAAGAGAATGATATAGAAAGGGGATGCTTCCGCCTAAGGTCAACGGCTCCCATTATTACCCTTATAAGAGCTCTTGAAGAAGTGTATGAGGTTTTTATTCAGTAGGAGGGATAGCTCTCTTGTGTCAGTTTATTATTGGTTATTTCTGGATTGGTAACACTCATTACTGGCGTCTTTTTACTATATATGTAGGTGAGAATCGTGAAAAATGAGCACTATCAAAACTGTAGAGGAGCAGCATTGAAATCGCTCACACATGTACCTGCCGAGTGTATGTAATGATGATGATATGTATTATACTATGTAGATGAAATTAATATGCTATTCTATGAATTTATTATAACTATTTTACATGTGAATGACAATGGAAAGTGGAAAAGGAGCATGGTATGTTACGGAGTGAGGATAACTAGAATGTTGAAGAATATACTGACTTTGGACTGTGTTTTCAGATTTATTATTACAAATATATATACTGATTGTTGTTGATATGGTAGTTCCTATTGCACTTTTGTAACGACCCGCCATTTTTCATGATAATATTGTGGGCCTAACTGGCTAGGTGTTACTCAAAATTAAAGCAATTATGTCAAACATTATTAGAAATCATAACTTATAATAAAATCCCACAGTCTTGGACCGTTTCCCAGCAGCCACACTTATTCCTCAATTAAATAACAAAAAGGAGTCCT
>JAURVB010009594.1:0-59271 GCA_033002965.1 Piper betle | reverse complement strand
CTTTAACAATTCATTTAACGACCCTAAAGCTCCCAGATTTATTATAGTCAACCAGCGAAAGCCGGTATTTTCACCATGCATGGCGACCAACCAGTAACATGGCGGCCTCCATTCGTTGCTATGGTGTCTCCAACTTGGCCACCACACGGCAACCCTCAACCACTGTCCTTGGCGACTCCATTCCAGCCACCCAATTAGCAACCCCGACCTGACCATGGTGACTCCATGTCGGTCCACATAATCAGCCTGTGACCCATGGAGACTACCCTAGTCGGCCACATAAGCAGCACCCGACCAGACCCATGGCAGCTCCCCTTGCACCACCCGGGACGACGACCCTCTAGCACCACCATGACGACGACCCTCTAGTACACCACCACGGCGGCACCCCCGACCAGCATGGCTGCACTACCACACCGACACCGGCTTCTGTTCTCCCCTCGGATTTCAGACCTGTCGTGCCTCCTCGACGGTTTGTTTTAGCCCTCCAAGGTGACTCCATCCGGCTAGCATCACCGTCGGGAGCAATTCCACCTCCAGTACGTCAACCCCGCACCATGGAAGGAAACATGGGCGTGGTTGCTGCTGGAAAACGAGCGAGGCACACACCTCCTGGTTTCTTCTTCCCTTGTTGATTTATCATTTAATTCTTATGTTTATCATGTTTATGATTTATGCAACATGTGTATGCATGCAACAAAAGAAAAAGAAAGGAAAGGAAGAAGAATTGCCTCGAGCAGAAGGAGGAAGCCGGCGTCTGTCTGCAGAGAAATTATGTGGATGACGCCCTCCCCTTCTCTTTATATAATGTCATGAAGGCTAGGGTTTGTGAAAACTTACTTCATCCATATTTCACTTAATCGAGTAACCGGGTAACCTATATAATTCACTTTATTGTTTAAACGGTTTGATTCCGCTTGACCAATTAAACAATAATTAATCGGTTAAACTACTTTTCACTTGACCGGGTAATTCACAGTTAATTGGTTGATGGTAAATAATTTTTATGGAAAACAATAATAAATAAATTTTCCAACATTCGATCCCACTGCGACGAACATATTTATTATTATTATTATTATTATTATTATTATTATTATTATTCCAGGTCTTTACATCTTGAGTGTTTATTCTTTGTTGGTGACATTTTATTTATTTTCTATCCAGCACAATTTCTTTGCACGACAAGGGTGCATTTAGTCCCACTAAACCAACTCAACCAACCCGTTTCGACAATGAAGCGAAGGTTGATTCGTTGGGAGCAGTAATCTTCCACCCATATATATATATATATATATATATATATATATATATATATATATATATTGTGATGGTATAGATAATTGTAACTTTGTGGGGTTTTCTAGATGCACGTAGTTGGGTGTTTTCCACGAAGATTATAGTCTGTGCCAATTTGTAGCACTGACATTATCTATTGCTTGATGATTTGATCATCTGAGCTGTTAATATAAATAGACTTTTAGCTATAGATGCCTTAGAAGGTCAGATCGTATGGAACTGAAAGGTGAGATCGTATATTGTTCATATATCTATGGATGAATAGTTATATGACATCGAAATTGAAATATGACTCATGTGTTGCTGGGATAAATTATAGTGCTGAATTATGAATGATGTAGGTTGTGAGATCGTATGAGTGATTTTATAGGAGGGGAGCATTGTTTTACCCACACCTGAGAGGTTGTGACATGATAGGATACCACTATTGTTGTGGTTATCATTATTCTATATAGCTTAGCCTCTAGAAATATATACAGATGGGAGAGACCGTATGATGGAGTTTATAGGAGGGGAGCATTGCTTACCCACATCTGAGAGGTTGTGACATGATAGGATACCGCTATTGTTGTGGTTATCATTATTCTATATAGCTTAGCCTCTAGAAATATATATAGATGGGAGAGATTATAGTCTCTTTGTCTGGTATCCATTAGCAACTAGACTAGAAACATCTCACTAATCATATACTATGGCAATTTTCTAAAATTATAGAATTGTGTCCTTCTAGTTGGATGTTTCACACAACACTCACAACTTTATAAGTTTTGATTGATTACTGCACAATTTAATGTGGGTTGACACTTGCTATTTTCAAACATAGCAAGTTGTTTTGGAAAACCTTGACCTTTACTTTCCCTTATACAATTGATGGACTTAGACTGCCTACAGACTGTATTATCACTGTTACACACCATAGGGTTTTCCTTTAGGGATAGCGTAGGTTGATTGTTGTAGCTGCTGCGACTAAGGACTATAAATATTGAGCTTTTACTCGATACGTCGTCCCTCTTGATTATGAGTCCATACTCTTTCTGCATGTGTGTTTTCTAATTAGGTATAGAGATTGTGAATGTTTAGATTGCCTGTCTAGCTATAACTAGATAGATGACCCATCACTATCAGATATGGATATTGTGTGCGACGTGACCTATTTTTAAAGGCTTTACCGATTATTACCAAAACTGAATCTGATTTTTTACTATGCTAGCTGATATGATTTAACTGTATATTGCTTTATCCTGATTGCCCAACTTCTGAGCTCACCACTATAACTTTATTTTACAGGTTCTGTCAGTGTATGTTGTTATTGTCTATTATCATGATATTGCATTATATATTGTACTGTTCTTCTTGCTATAACTCAGACATTGTATGATATTATTGCCTATTTCCATGATATTACATTATGTATTGTACTATTCTTGTTGTGGGAATGCTTGCTTCACTCAGACATCGGTGACTATTGGTTCTACAAATTTACGATATTTGATTTTCCATATATTGTTTCACAGTATAATCATTGCAATTATTGATTATTGACTTTAATCTGACTTTTAACATTGAGACATTTGGACAACTTACAGATCTTGGGGATTTTATGGAGATTGTCATTTTTCAATGCTATTCTCTGGTAATATCCATCTTATGTGAATTTTAAATATAATCTCAACTAATTTACAAGGTAATGGCTCTGGTCTTGTTTGTCTGGGAACCAGGGTGGGGTGTTACACTAAAGCTTTTGTAAGATATTATGCAAACAAAAAGTCAAGTAAGCAGAAACATGGAAACCCTTAATCAAGAAGGATTGGACATCTAAACCCTAATCCAAAAGAGATTGTGTGAACCTATTGTGGTAAAAGGAGACATGTCAAGGCAAAATGCAATGGATTATTATTTAGTTTAATCAATTGCTATAGATTCATTTGTTCATTATTATTTAGTTTAATCAAAGTTTTATCATGGTTAGGGGTTTTCACTGTGATTGATTATCCATTAAGATGGAACAATGAAATGGAATCCAAACTAGATTTCAAAATAATTTGGTGCTGTTAAAATCTAATTTAGTCGAGTACATTCGGACTAACTATTTTATAAGTTTTGGAAGATGAACAGCTTAGCACACAGGTTGGGCAAAACCATTTTTGGGTGGGTTCCCACCATTTCTTTTTCATGAACCCTTTGAAGGAGGAGAGTTCGACACTAAAGCGTGTTTCCATTAGATTTCTTGTGCAATTGAAAAATCGCGGGTGCAATCAAGTATGGCAAGTTGTTAGAAATCATCTTGGCTTGATTAATTTCATTCAAAGTTCAGTGCTTTATAAAATTTTAGAGCTTGTCAAAGTCAAATTGATTTATTTGCCAGAGAAATCAAATTTAGGGATTTTCTTCTCTGTAGGTCAATCTGGTTCTGTAAATGTGCCAAATCAATTTCTTAAGTCTTCTCAAGTTGTTTGGATTGATTGACTATGAAATGAGCTTTCTTATTTGATCAATTTTGAGTTTGGTGATTGATTGAAATTTTCTGCCAAAACCTAATTTTCTTGATTTTTTTCTTTTGATTACCAAAATGGCTTTTAGAGAATTGTTTGTGCTCATGTACTTGATTATGTCTAGTGGAGCTACACCGTCTCGAAGAAATGATGGTGGCTAATGATCTCAGCCGGAAGGTAAGAGGAATGATGTAGAATCGAGTTCGGGTGTTAGCCATCCAAGAGATAAGAAAGACTTGTACTTGGATAGTTTTACCCGTAACACCCCAATTCGGCCCAAAAAATAGACTGAATCTTGATGTTATAATTCAAAAAGCTATTCATTGGACTACCAGCGTACAAACTTTATGGAAGCGGATCTCAATGATTAAGGAGGCTTAAGTTGATAACCTCACTTGGTTTTCATACAATGAATGCTAATCATATTACCACAGAAAGACTCTTAAGCTTAAGGATCCTAATATGAGCAATTCGAGTAATGGGAGAGGCAGCACCTCACTAGTAACTAAGAGGGCAAATTGATGGATGCAATGATCACTTTGAGCTATAAGAAGACAACACCCCCAGTGCAGCTAAGAGGTTGAGCTCTTCATAATACAGATGCATTATCTGGATCTTATACTTAGTTTTCAACTTTGAGTTACGTAAATTATCTTTCGACGATGTTGATCTTACGGTAAAGTAAACACTGGGTCATGGTTGCCTATTCCACATACCCTTGAACAGCAACATCGAGTGCTAGGGCATCATACTCTAATACTCAGTCTTCACGTGGACCCTTCAAATGGTATAAATCATAAGCTCCTCTAGTCCATGATTTTTGACCACACACATAGCTACAACCAAATACATTTCACATACCTCAATTGTTCCTCGTCATATTATAGAACTTTGAGGCTTACACACCCTGTAGGAAATCGTTAGAATGCTCGAAAGTTAATACCATGTATGACATTAAAATAATAATAATAATAATAATAATAATAATAATGAAAACAGTCAGACCACATGAAACATAACCAACATGCCACCATAGGCCTTAAGGTACCCGCACACAATACATACAGTACATGATCTCATTGACCACAAATACATACTTTCTTGATCTTCTAGTTCGAAAGCCATCAAGGGATCTCATCTTGAAAGTTTTATTAAACTGCAAAAAAAACTTGGCTAAATGACTCGACATTAGAGGGATCCAATAAAACACCAATCACGTTGTTCTACGTTTAAAATTCTATGAAAAACTCACTCATGGAGCCAAGCAGAGATGAAAAAGAAAAGTCCTGTAGAGTTGGATGAGGCGAGCTGTTCATCCTAACTCAGTGAGCTCACTTTATGTATCCTAACAAGAAGATGAAACCCAAATCACGATCGAATCATATCGGTACGCAAAATGAGGCAACGTATCCACACGTGCATGACTAAGAAAACTTACATAACTTAATTATCATGCTTATTGAAAGTGTTAAACATCATTAGGTCACTTTAATTAGGGTTTTGTGTTGCAAGTACCCTTAGTGAAAGTCTCATACTTAATGTTTAGTTGAATGGATTTAACCAAACGATTTTTGGGATAGGACAAACATGTCCAAATGAGCCAAAATTCGGATTAGTGGACCCTAACACTTTAAGGGTCTGGGATAAAAACTACCAAGTATTGGACATGGGTCAATTTGGTAAGCGGGAACAACTAAGGTCGGGCTAAGGTGCTTGGAACAATAGCGCACCAATTTTCCTAAGTCTCATTAATCATCTTGGAGACTCAAAATGAGTCCTTGGTAAAAGCATCAGGTTAGCCAAAACCATGGGCTTTATCCTAGTAAAAGATCAGATCCGAAAGCAATGTAATTGGGCTTGAGTGGGCTCGGGAAAGGTAAGCATCGGCCAAGGCATTTTAGGAGGTGGTAAAACCTAAGTGGTTTGAAAACAATCTACCGAATTATCTACCCATTAATGAGCCATGAAATTTCACAGAGATGCTATTGGGACAAAACATAAGATTTGGGTTAAATTTCATAAAATTGCACCACTCACACTATGATCAACAAATTTTGAAATTGAAGCTAGGGAATTAGGGTTACACTATTCATTCCTATGCACTCCAAAACTCCGAAGTAGATAACCCCATAAATCAATTTTACCTAACCCAAAATTTTATATGTTGACATTATACAATTATTCAGTCCTTTTAAAATTTTTACATATTTTATAAAAATATTTTAATGGGCTTAACTAGGAGCACAAACAAAGAACATAGTCAAGCATACCAGAAAACACAACATACACATACATCAGTTAAGGGTTTTGTTCAAACCTTTATTGAGGTCATTTTATCTTGGAATTTTATTGAGACATAGCCAACAAGTAAAACAGTCATACAAAAGATGGCATGCAAAGGCTACTTATACATTGGAACAAATTGGGGAAAATGGCAGAAAGGCTATTGCATGTAATAAAGCTGCCACATTTATCCAATTTTGGCTCCCATACATACTAATACAGGCCAAAACAAGAGAAACATGTTTGATCGGCATTGTATACCTACCTCTTGTGAACAATATGGAAGTGATATCATGCAAAAATACAATGTAGAAAAGGTGTTGTAGCAGATCTACCAAGATTCTCCAAACAAGCGATTATGTTATGCTCAAGCAATACATAACTAATCAATGAAGCTTGCAAAAATTATTAAACTACCACCTGAATGCTCCTAATACACTAAGCTACTTAGGAAAAATATCATAAAAATAAAATACATGCAGCACATGGAGCAACAATAAGCAAACTCGAGCACAACACACTAAGGGGAGGGAAAACCTACCTCCAAAGCACCAAGGGGAGGTCTCTTGGGGCTTCCTACCCCAAGACCTAAAACCATAGGCCGAAATGAAGGCTTGGAGAGGCTTGTGAGACCCAAGAGAGACTAAGGAAGGAAGAAGGTGGTTGGGAGGCAAGAAAGATTTTATTTTATAGAAAAAGGAAAAACTGCCAGTGCAAGGGCATTGGCACAACACAAGGGCACTGGCCTCTGTGACCTAGACCACGGATAGCAAGGTCTGTTGACATCACTAGCAAGGGCGCTGTACTTGTGCCTTGGCACTGGCCAAAAATCCCTAATTCAAAATTTGGCAAGTGCAAGGGTGTTGGTAGGGCACCTTTATACTAGGAATAAATCCAACACACTTTGAATTCGCACCCTAAGGCAATCAGAGTAACCTTGAGAACCATGTCATGGGTCTTGCAGGGCCGAGGAAAGACCGAAAAGTGTTCCAAACACACAAAAATCAATCTAAACACGCTAGAAACATGGTCGTAAACCTAACTAGGCACGACTCAAACAAAAACAAAAAATAAGAGCCGAGACGACGTAGTGTCCAACCGGGCGGTGCTGAGCACCTAAGGAGACTAGGGTCGTGGCTCACATATACCATACCATGCACATGCAAGCAGCAAAAATGGTCAAGTAAGCAATTCAATCCTATTCAAGACCAAACCAAAAGTGAAAACTTAAAGCAAAAAGCTCGGGTTTACATTACTATTCTGAGTGGTATTTTTGAAAAATCCTTGGAACTTCAAGTTTTTTATGTTGTTGATGGATTTTTAGGCTGCCTAGAGGCACAAGGCTGGCTATCAACATTTGATAATCTAGGATCAAAAGTTGTCATGCCCTTGATTGCTGAATGTTATCATTTTATGAATCGGCAAAGTCTAACTTATGTGCAGAAATTAGTGGATGGATGTCAATTCAGACTCTTGGCCGATGATATTACTGATTTCTTAGGTGTTTTCAATGAAGGGGATGTCACCTATTTGGAAAATGTGATTTTAGATGTGCTCTTTCGAAGATAAATTCTTACAATCAAACTTAGTAGAAGTGTGTTGAAATCCAAAGTGAGATACAAGAATTCTGGTGAATTCTAAAGATTTAACACCCATTGCTTTCACTTTTTGGCAAATTAAGGTGACAAATGTGCTACCCCCAAGGAGGACATTTGAATTATGTTAGTAGTTTCAGAGTCTATTTTGTATGAATGTTTGCTATCCAAAGGTAAATTAACCTTCCTATTTTGATTCTTAATCACATGTTCAAATTCAGGAATCAAAGAAGATCTAGCTTCCCATGCACTCAAATGATGACTGCCATGTTTTTAAAGAAATAGAGAGGTCTCAACTGATATTGTGGAGTTGTTTTAGTTCGGATGGTGAACATTGCACCAATTGAGCCTCGGTCAGCTTGCCGAAACAACATGAGGTCTCGAACAAAGCCTAATACTTCTGATATAGTTGAAGATGATGATGATGTTCGACGAGAAAGTGAACTCAATGAAGTCTTAGGTGCAATTGATGCAATTAGAGAATCCGATTTGGAATCAAATAATGATGATAGGCACATGGAGGATTTTCCTATAGCCAGAGAGATTCCATCACAGCCGAATGAGCCTGATAGTTTAGTTGATTAGTTTGCTTAGTTAAACACTTGATTATATTCAATGGATGCTCGGTTAATAAGTTATGGTGAGCAATTCAGACAGCTAAATAACTGAATTGGTAATTTGGATGATCAGATAATTCGGATGGAGACAAATTAAGAAAGATACATTGAGGATTTTTGTGTTGTTTATTCTGTACCATTGAGGGGTAATCATTTTGCTTCCAACCCAAATGGCTCTCCTCGGCAAGATTATTTTCAGTATTTTTATTTTCCTGTCATGTATTTAGTGCATTTTTGAGAAGACAAAAGGGGAGAAATATGTGTTTTAGGGTTTGTCAAATGTAGGGTGACTTGTGATAATAAATGTAGGGTGAGTGGTTTTTTTTTGTTATCTCATAAGCTTAAGGTTTATTTTGTTTATTTTGAGATAAATAAAAATACTAACGTTTTCTTGTAGTTAAAAGGATTTTTTTTAAGTACACTTGCCTATTGGTTTTCTACAAGTATTGAAAGACAAGCTACATATGTTATCATCAAAACGGGGGAGATTATTAAGTCTCGATCCTGTGCATTTCGGATTTTGATGATGAAACATTGATCATATAGATTGTATAAATTGCTCAATGATAAGGTTCGGTTGAACTAGAGCAAGATTATTCAAAGTTCAATTTTGTTTGGAGTAATTCTTAACTAGTGTGACATTTTGGATTATTTTCAAACATGTTATGGTGAACATGTTATGTATATAATGCTCATTGGACTTGGACATGATCTCGATCAAGATGTTGAACCCTTGGACATGGACAAATGTTGGAAAGTCTTGGAAGACTTCTTGTAATAGCCCGGCTTCTGTTTACCTAAGAATTGAAATAATAATATTATGATTAAGTAGAGTCATGTCTAAATCAATTAATTTGTAAGACTTGAACGATAAAACAAATAGAAACAACCCTCTTGAGGTCTCGAGCATGGAAGACATTAGTAAATTTATATAAAAATGCATCAAGTACTTATAAAAGTATGAAATAAAATAAAGACACATTGAGCACTAGTGTGTGTAACATCTTCATGTCCTTCCACCAAAGCTGACCCAACACAAGAACACAAGTCCTGCATATATAATATGGAAAACATTAATAATGAATTTCACTGGTCTAGAAAATAACTAGTATAAACTGGCAAGTGGAAACTAATTTCCATGAGGAAAGAAAAAACGTATATACTCTCCATGGAACACTTAAAGGGCATCTACTGAGGAGTCATCAAACTGTAGATTTTATAGCATCCCGAACTGAATTGGTGCTATGCCACTTTTAGAAATGTCTTTCTCAGCAATAATTGCTCCTACTCTCGAGAAAAAGTACATAACCTAAACCCTCTCCAAACCTCTATATAACTCCTAGCCAAGAGCACATTAGACGAGTACTCTCAGATAGTCGCCTTCAATACCCCTTGATACCACAAGTCTAGACATGTGATGTACACAACAGTACCAATCTACTCCATGCCTCTCCGAGTGTGAGGAAACTTAAGAAGTAGAGATGTCAGGATCCCTCAAGAATGGAATAGCCCTCTCACTAATCCAAAGCCCACTGCAACTTGTGTATGCGCCCACTCATGGTTTCTGTAAGGTCAAATTCACCAACTCTCGACTCGGTAAAAACTTGATAAAAGTTATATATAGTGTAAAACCTAGGCCACCCGCCCGAGGGTTTTACTGTCAGTTCAGTTGTTACCTACATCGGGTTAGTAGGGTCTGACCCTTTTTACCATGGTTCATATATGGTATGGTTTAAGTTTGCCTAACCTTAACCTTCTTCTGTGCTTGGGATGCCTATTTGGATCCTTCACACCCGACTTTCATGTTTACTTCAGTCAAGTCATATATAATTAGTTGCTAGAACCATGTCCCTCACATGTTTTTTATGTACTTGCTATGTGTTTGATAACCCTTTTAGACCATCCTAATTGCTCTTTGGGACCTGAAATCAATTCTCAAGGTGGGCCTGATCACTTTAGGGTAAAATCCATAAGTTTTTGGGTTTTGGGCTAACCTAACCCATACCTCTTTAAATATGACACCCATACCTATGACATCACCAAGATAACCCATACCTCTTTATCCAACCCATACCCCTTTAGGTTTGACTCCCATACTTATGAGATCACCAAACCAACCTGCATTTTTCTATAAAACTAATTCCTTCCATCACCTTCTCACAATTTTTGTTTCCCTCCTCACCTCCAAGAACCTTCTTCTCCTCTCCTTAGTGTTCTTCTTCCTTCTTGGAGCTCCAATCATCCTCCTCTATGTTTCTAGTCTCCTAGGGTGGTAGGTTTAGAGGTTGGACGCCTCAAAGAACCTCCCCATGCTCTTACCTCATTAGTTTCATATTTGTGTGGCCTCTATTACTTGTTTTTTAATATTTACCTCTTTTATATTTGTCTTCTTTAATTTTCATGACATTATTATCATGTAGATATGACTCTTATGAGCATTTTGAATTCTCATGTATCTTATTAATAAATAGATATGTTTTTTATAATGTACGTAGCTCACTGATATGCACTATTTAAGTATAAAAATCATATCTTGACATCTAATGTTAAAGTTTCATGATTCTTGTTTTGTTGCACTCATAAAATGTATATATACAACTTTTTTTAAGGGTGTTTTACCTGACACGACCTATAATGTGCATATATGAGGGTAAAAAGTGAGCAAAGGTGGTAACTTTCACACTTTGACATAAGCACCCCTTTCTCCAATTTTTATTCTTTGAGCTTTAAGATCTACTGATTCACAGCATGCTATGTTGTTTATGGTGATGTTAGGAGTTCTTGGTAAAATTTTAAGACTAATCTAACCACTAAATAATCATGAACATCACCCATAAGTACACCTTATATTTCCTATCTTGTTTATGACTATGAGCATTATTTGTAATTGTATTATATTTTAAGCCACTAATTTTAAGCTAATAAAATTTGGAAAAAATATATCATGCTCCAATAATTGTCTACTTGAAATAAATAAATTTTGGGAATGATTAAAAATCATCTATGTATGTTTTGGAGGTGTTTACCCAGACAATGTAAAGATGCAAGGTGAAAACCCTAGTTTTTTCACTCTTGTTGTAAATCAACCTAAAATAGGTTAATGATGTTGGATTTAAGTGAAACCTGGTCCACACCTTACCCTATATCTCAATGGAACTGTGACCAATTTTGTGGCCATTTGGGTAGGTTCCTAATTTTATTTGTGAATTTTGAATTTTGGTAAGGTCTAGATAGCTCCAGAAACAGCTAATCGAGTAACCCAACTTGTAAAATCCACTTAGACCTATTTATAAAGTAAATTCAATATAAATCTTACTGGGCTTAGATCTGTATGTTATCTAACTAGGCCCATAACCTAATCCCATTTTGAGTCCTCTAGCCCATGAACGAACAGTTATAAAATTGGTATGCAACCCAGGACCACTGTTCCAACACCTTAAGGCTGAGTTTAATGGGCCTTATTCCCCTTGATTGGCTCATGGGAAAGCCATGGTGGAATTTAAATATGAACCTTAGAGTGTAAGGGCCAACCCATCTAAATTTCAGCCTATTTGGACATTGTTAGGCCCATCAGAAAAATCGTCTTCTAAGCCCATTTGATTAAAACCCTAGAGTTGATTAAAGCCCACTAACTGAACATGAAACCAAAACTTTAATTAAGTTACCTAATAAGGTTTAACACTTCACTTAGGACCTAATTAAAATAATATAGTGATGTTAGGTGTTGAGCTTGTGTAGAGGCTTTGCCTTGTTTTGCGTGCCAACCTTATTCGGTTCCATCTCCGTGCTAGATATCGCAGGTGAGCTTATCAATTAGAATACGGAGTTCTGCTCATCTAGGTCCGTAGGACTCTCCCTTTGCTTCAACTCTGCTTGACTCCCTACATGTAAAGCTTAATCACGTTTTAGACGTAGGACGACATCAATGGCCTTCTGTCGGACCCCTCTAATATTGGGCCATTTAGCCGTGTTTTCTACACATATTTAATAAAACTTCAAAGTTGAGACCCCTTGATAGTTTTCAAAAGCTAAGATCTAGAAACCAAGTATGAAATCCTCTCCCAAGCCTATATGTATAAGTATGAGGGTTTACAGCTTTTACGAGTAAGAGTGTGTACGTGATGTATGCACCACACTAGTACTCCTTCAACTAAGGTAGTGTGGAGTATGAGGGGGCTGTGTAATGTAGCACATTTTTGGAATTTTTGGCACTAACTTAACTATTCCTTTTGCCATTCGAGTGCCATGGTAGGGGTAATATGGAAGATGTGAGGGTGAAGTATTGTATGTATAAATATGAATATTAGTCGTGCATGCTCATCGGCACTTGTTTAAGTATGTTTGCTTACCACCCAGTGTGAGGCAATTCTGAAGTTTCCTAAGCTCTCGTGAGTAATAGAATACCTATTTGCCAACTTATTGTTTTATTGGTAGTTATTCAAACCAATAATCAAATTTATTTGATAACTGATATATAGGTGAAGTTCTGCAGCGTTGGCCAGCCTAGCTGCATGGATCGGGTGGATCAGTGGCAGGGCCCTATGTTATGTCGTATGTTTTGGACTATGTATTTTGTGGATGACTATTTGACATGCATATGCCTTAATTATGTGAACCTTGTATGATTTGGATGTATGCCAAGATGGTTGTGCTAGCACATTTTATCCTTATATTATTATATTTTATTGTGGAGTTCTAATACTTTGGGGCAAGGCTAACCATCGTCTGCAAGGTATATAAGCCCTAGAGTCCTGGAACATGACAAGGACCTAAGTCAGGTGCATGAAACATATTTGGTTGTAGTTGTTTGTGTTTTAGAGTAATGTGGGTGGAGAAGATTACGGTTCACACCAATTGAAGACCCATGTGAAGTTCGGGCATTTAGGTTTCATGCCCTCATACTCGATGATGCTATGTAATTTCCTTGACATTTTAATTATTACTCGTGTAAGGTATGTGGAGCAGGTAACCACGATTGTTTAAATGCTCGCAATATATTTATGTAACTAATAAGAAGACCTAAGCAAATAACTTGAACTAAGTAGTAAGAATATGATGTACGCAACAACATGCAACCTCAAAAACTATAGCGGGGTGTGCTTCTTCTATAGTTGAGAGTGATCATCATATTTTAAAGTCACCACTCATAATCGTAGGAGAGGTTTTGCCTCTCATTAAGGCTAGGGTTGTTGGTATAGGATTCCTTTAAGTCTAAGATCTACCTTTGTAGTATGAACTATGCATGCATTCTAGGAAAACTAAGTTTAGTTTCTTTCTTAAGCCTCCACGGAGGGTTGAGATCCGCTTCTGCAAAGTATGTACATGGTAGCCGAACAAGTAGTTTCCAATTATAATATCACGATTCAAATCGTCCCTTCGGGCCGAATTGGGGTGTTACATATAATGATGGGAAGGGAACACATAAATAGGCCCGAAGGCAACATGAGGTGGATCTAAGTTCAAAAACAACTCAATGGATCTCATCCTCAAGGGTTACTAATTACAGAAGTAAAATACGTCTAGATGGCCAGTGTTAAGTGTGGTTTGATAACACAGTCACGTAACACATCCTACAATCTAGAAATCAAATTTAAGATAAAATAAAGTGATGAAGATGAGAAGAGTACTAATGGACCCGTGGTCCAAGCTCCAAGCACATTGGCACATCTACTGCAAGCTCGGACTCTAGAACCTGCATCGAAACCCACTGCTAAGTAAAAGACTTACTCTATATGATGCATGATTGTGAAGTGTGTCCACATCAACAATCACACCACAACAAGGGACAATGCTAAATAAATCTACAACTAAACATCTAGTACTTAAAATGAGACATGATAAGTGAAAAATCACCAATAAATAAATAAATGAATAAAATCATAAATAAATAGATAAATAATAAATAACTGAGAACAAATAATACTAAAAATAAAATAATATTATAATTATACTATATAAGTATGCCCCGATTTCAGTTCACTTAAGAAAAGAATCAAAACTATTACAATCGAGTTGAGTTATGTCTAAATCAATTAATCTATGAGACTTGAAGAAGAAAATGGATCGAAACAACCCTCTTTGCATCTCGAGAATGAAAGACATTATTAAATATACATGACAACACATCAAGTATAGATAAAAGTATGAAAGAAAACAACAATGCACTAAGCTCAAGTGTGTGTAGCATATATATGCCCTTCCCCAACACATAGGAGCATGAGACCTACTATATAATAAGAAAAATGGTAGCAACAAGTGTTACTGGTCTAAAAAATGACTAATATAAACTGGCAAATAGAATCTGATATTCCATGAGGAAAGAAAACCATATATATATTCTTCATGTGAACTCTGAAAGGGCATCTACTGAGGAGTTGTCAAGCTCTAGACTCAATAGCATCTCGAATTATACTGGTGTTATGCTACTCTTAGCAAATGCCTCTTTCAGTAATAACTAGTCGGGCTCTTGGGAAAAAGCACATAACCTAAGCCCTCTCCAAACTTCCATATGATGCCTGACCAAAAGCACAATGGCCCAGTACTCTCAGGCAGTCCTTCAGTATCCTTTGATACCACAAATCTAGACATACGTTGTACACAACAGTACCCGTCTACTTCATGCCTCTCGAGGTGTGAGGAAGGTCAACACATAGAGATGTCAAGATCCTTGGGAATGGAACAACCCTTCTACTAATCTAGAGTCCACTCCAACCTATGTATGCGCCTGCTCACGATATCCACAAGGTCAAATATACCAACTCTCGGCTAACTGAAAACTCAATAAAAACTATATATAGGGCTTCTAAGGGGATCATATAAATAGGCCCGAAGACAACGTGGGGTAGAGCTAAGTTACAAAACAACTCAAAGGATCTCAACTTCAAGGGTTATTAATCACGGAAATAAAATACATTTACATGGCCCATGTTAAGTGGGTTTGATAACAAAGCCACTTAACACATACTATGATCTAAAAATCAAATCCACAATAGACTAAAACGATAAAGATGAGAACAGTCCTAATGGACTTGTTGTTCAAGCTCCAAACGCACCAACACATCACAGCAAGCTCAGACACTAGAACCTACAAGGGATCCCACTACTAATTAAAAGACTAACTCTATATTATTCATGATCATGGTGTGTGCTCACATTAACAATAACAATGCAACAAGGAACATCATAAACATCGCAATGGCACGTAAAACGAGAAATGATAAGCGATAAATCACCAATAAATAAATAATAAACAACTAAATGAATAAACTCATAAAAAATAGATAAATAATAAATACATGAGAACAAATAACACTAATCATAAAATAGTAATATAATTATACTATATAAGTATGTGACTAAACGTGAGTAATAGTAGCACATACACAAGTAAATAAATAAATAAATAAATAAATAATAAACAAATAGCTAATAGTAATTAATCATGAATAATAACAACATAACTATCAAATAAATGAACATACAATTAAACACACGTAAACAACAAATAAATAAATATTAATTTGATAATTAAATAAATAAATTAACAGATAATATTAATTAATCATGAATATTAACAGTATAGCTATTAAATACATGAATATATAATTAAACATAAATAAATAATAACATACACGCGAGTGAACAAATAAATAAATAAATATATAAAATTTGATAAACATGAATAAGATTAGTATTAATAATTAAATATATCATCAATAATAATAAACAATCATATAATCATGTATCGTAATCAACAAATATATAAATAATTGGAAATAAATAATAATAAGTAAATAAATAAACAAACAAAGAAATAAATAAATAAATAAATAAAAGAAAACAATCAAAACATCAGAACATGCTAAATAATGTGAATATGAATCTAAATTAATTTAAGGAGTCTCAAATTATCGAAAACAGTCAAAAAATGGACGAAAACGGGCCAAAAAGGGCTCGAAAAAGCGATCGAGTCAACTGGGCTGAACGAGACCTAGTCAAATGGGTTAAACCGGACTGAGTCGGAACAAGTTAACTTGGTTCGGATTAACTAAACTAGTAGGTTGGGTTGGTTGGGAGGACATGGTCACAAATGCAGGCAGACGTACTCAAACACGAGCATGAACAAGTAGACACAAACACACGTGTGAACACGGGTAAACAAGCCTAACGGTCGCTGGTGTGTCCGTCGTCGTAAATCACAAACAGCAGCATGCCATGGGTTGCCGCTGGTCTCGATTGATAGCCATGTGAAGAGGAGCATTTTGGTTGTGGCAATGACGAAGTCCGGCCAGCGAGTGGTAGGAAAATAGCTGAAAATGGATGGAATTGTCATTGGGTACGACAACGTCGCTGGTGGCAATCTCAACAATAGAGGTGTCTCAAAAGTTCGGCCTTGACGAGGGAAAATAATCTGAGTGGTCGTCCTCGCCGGAGGAGGCTTGCCGATGCCGATAAACATCCCAAAAGAAAACAGCAGAGGTGGAAACCTTCAAAGAAAACAACCCTGCCAACGGCTACTATGGTGGCGCCGGTGCCAAGATTGGGCCTCAGTCAATAGTCCACCATGAGGCGGGTCATGATGGTGCCATTCTAGTGGTCGGGGGGTGGCCAAAAGTGGAGGCGGCACTAGGGTGGAAAATTCAAAATAGTGGGGTAGGAAAGTTGGTTTTTTTTTCAGTTTTGGCTAGACAATCCAGATCTTGCCACATGGCATGATATGAATGCTCGACAACTCGTAGGCCTAGTGCATATATATATGGTTAGAAAGCTTGGATGGATGTCGACAAAAGTTAAAATTGACTCGATGCCTAAAATGACTCTATGGAAAAAAATTGAGGCAAAGTAGACCCACATGAGTAATGTGGTTGTCTGAAATCCATGAGATACATGTAAATGAGATACCCTAAAAAAGTGCAAACAGATATTTAAAGCTACAACAACCTATGTATAGCCCTAAAATCTTAACACAAGTAAAAAAAATTATATACCTCATGCATACGTTGATAGTTCATGCTCTGCTGTAGCATAACTGAAGCTATCATCTGTATATCAGGCATATTCAACCTCCATAACATGCTCATACAACCATCTGGGCCCCATACTCATGGTTTGAAAGTTGAACTGACTCAAACCGATTCGAAACTGGCCCAAATTGGGCAAGGCAACAAACGGGTAAAACCCTAACCCAAAGCTACAATTTTACACTTTTTGAAGACCAGATAGTCAAGTGGAGCCTAAAACTTTGAATTTATAGGACTTATTTGAATTTGGATTCAAACTTGAGTGGGAAATTGGTGTTAGAATTTGGAGGGACTTTATTCTACATAAATCTCAAGTGATTGGATGGTGCACAAAGCTATAGATTTATGTGGCTATATAAGGAGCTTGGTGCAAGATAGAAGAGCTGCCCCAATATCTAAATATTCAAAATGTTTGAATTGTTCAAAAGAGAGAGTTTAATTTGGAACAAGGTTGAAGTGTTACAATTGGGTATAAGCTTTGGATAAGCTTTCTTGTGTCAACCTTAGGGCTTTTTAAGTGATTGGGCAATACTTTGTATTTTGTATATCTCTTTTATTGTAAAGATCATGTTGATCGTGTGTGATTTAGTTGTAAACAAGATCAGGTTTGATCTTGTGGTGTATGCTTGAATTGGTGGCGTTTGCACACTCCAGGTGTGGAGTTATGTGGATAATTGTGATTATCAGTGTTTGGTTGGCTTGTGAAGTTGAGCTAATGGTCAAGGGGTGAAGGTCAAGTGTGGCTTCTGAAGTCGGCTCGAGGTTTAGTGCAATGAAAGACAAGTGATTTGTGAAACACTTAGGTCTTACTTGGTGATGAAGGGCAAGTGGTTGTATAATTCGATTCTAACACTCATTCAGTTTGGCCATAGTGTAGCATAGAAGTCTTACTTGATTGTAGGATACAATGGTGTAGAAGAGAGGATGTACCAATTGGGATCCACTTTAAAATCTTTGTATTTGATTCCTTGTCCTTATTCTTTTGTGTTTTTATTGGTTTCGGCTCATATACAAATCATTGCAACTTGTTTGGTTGAACTTGTTCATCAACACTTGTTGTGATTATTTGCATATTGTCACTTATATTTTTCAATATCTCCATAGGATAAGATTTTTTATTTAAGTACTTAGTTTTTGTTAAATGTTTTAGATATTCCGTTGTATACCAAAATTGTCTTTTCAACATTTTGTCAATATATATATGAGATCCTTCAACTTAGTCTCACATTTAATATCTATTGGGGTAAGATCATCCTTATTAGTGAGAATAGACTATTGATCTTATATTTAATTTACCACTTTTAAAGAGATGACTTAGGCCCATTACATTACACTTTGGGCCGAGTCGTTACAGATGATATAAGAATAACCTGGTTCCATGTTAGATGGTCGGTTGGACTACGGACGTTGGCTAGGTTGCCAGTCATACGTCACAAAAATACATGGGCTAGGGCTAGCAACATGCTAAGTATAAGAATTCCAAAAATAAAATTTCCTAATGTAGGTGGATTGTAAGATTCTCAACTTAATCCTACATTTAATACATGCATGTATATTAATGAGAATGAACTATAGATCTTTAACTTAGTTAACTACTTTTGAAAAAATGATTTATGCCTATTAAGTTGCAATTTGGACCGAGTTGTTACAATATATTATTTATTAAGCTTAGAATAATCCAGGCATACAAAGGGTACAACTATCGTGGATGGCTAAATATTTCATGGTGCAAGGTGGTTGTGTCATAAAAACTAGCAAAAACACTCGTGCAATGCGTAGGTATGCACGAGGCATAATAACCAATAAATATATATATAAAATGATTCATAATAATCATATATTTTTTCTAATATTTTCTAATAACTAGTCATTGAGTTTTTAAAATAATATTAAAAGAATCATAAATTTTAGAGAGTATTAAATAGAAATAATTTAATTACTCGAACACATAAAAAATCATTTTTTAACATCAATTAAAGCAAATGTCATAAATTTAAAAAGGAAAACATAAAAAACATAAATTTCAAAAAAACAATTGATGAAATCTGTTTTTTTTTAAAAAAAAGAATATTGAAGGAATGAATTACACGGCTGAGAACAAATAATAATTTGAAAAACAACGTGATAAGAAAATGACAGAGATAATTGAAAAACTAATTTAATAACACTAATACACAAAAATAAAAAATAACATTTTTTTCATACTTAAGATTGAACAAACTTCACAAATTTAATAAGGAAAATATATAAAAATTCTTTAAAGTTTTATTATGTAAGAACAAAAATAATTAAATATAATGGAAGGTTTTTTTAAAAAAGATTATTGAAGAAATGGTTTATAAAGATGATTAGAAGGTATTAGTTAAATTGATTTAAACAAATTTATTAAGTAGAAACCACATAAGATAAAAATATATATATATATTTTTTTAAAAGATGAGTTGGATGGATCTTAAAAATAAGATTCATAGATCTAAATAAAATACCATAATGCTTCTTTTTCTTCCAATGAGCTATTAATGATAAATTGGGAGGGAAAGATCATATTTTGTGAGGATTTTTTTGGATAGTAAATGATGCAACCTTGTAAGTATAACTTTTTTGAAGAATTAGAAACGAAACGTGCAGTAATAAACAAAAGGCACACCCAATAAGAGCACCCTTCTACAAAGAGGAATGAAACACATGTTAGTACCCTTTTCCAAATAGTTTTGGCTTCTTAAATATAACGATAACCAGACACCAAATAGTTGCATCTACTTAAAAAGGGTATACAGTGTAGCACCCAGTTAGAGCAAATCCATCTAAAAAATTCCTTCACCGATTATAGTTAGGTATTAATTATATTAAAATAATAATGATAATAATAATCACATTGGTCACAATTTATCCGCTATTAGTAATCCTAACAATTCCCTGTCCAAACATCAGAGCAGGATAAGAAAACTCTCGTCACACACAATTGGCAGCCGAAGGAAATGGGAACCTGTCGACTTGCATTAACCAGTCCCCGTGTTTCCGACGGTTCCTCCCTCTCTAATCCTCACCTATCCATCTCCTCGCCCAACACCCTACTCCTCCACTCTCCTTCCATCAGACAACCGTTCTCCATCCTCACTCGTCCCCGTCTCATTCCCCCAATATCAGCGGTGAAGACCCCAAAGGATTCGGCCCACCAGCGGCGCCCAGGAAGAAGACCAAGAAGAAGGGCGACGGCGGTGGCAGAGGAAGCGAGGATAATTACGACGACGAAGACGGCAACGTTGAGGAAGAAGTGGAAGAAGCCATTCCGGAAGTGGTGACAAACCGGATGATGAGGAGGATGGTGTTCTCGGTTGGCATGCCTTTGCTGGTGGGTCTCCTCTTCTTCCCCTTCTTTTACTATCTCAAGGTGGTGGTGAAATTGGACGTCCCTACTTGGATCCCTTTCATCGTCTCCTTGTTCTTCTTCGGGTCGGCTCTGTTGGGTGTCAGCTATGGGATAGTGTCGTCCAGTTGGGATCCCCTGCGGGATGGTTCTCTTCTTGGTTGGAACGAGGCCCAGAAGAATTGGCCAGTATTCTGGCAGTCACTCTGGGGTAAACCCGGTAAGAAGTGATGGTGCTATCGTTGCTCGTTTATGAAAATTGAACGGTGCTAGGAAGATTGAATGTCTGTACCATATCTTTTTACCATTTTTAATAAAAAATCTATCTGGTTTGTGATGAGTCTAGTCTGCTTTTCTTTACTGGGAGAACGATGCACAACCAGAACTAGCTTAACTTGGATGCGTGATAGTTTCATTTATTACATATTATGGAACGGGTTTCTCCTCTAAGCTCCACAACTAATTCCTTACCCTTGGAAGGCTTGGAATTCTGCTTGCTAGTGCCATCTTGAGGACGAACTTCCTAGATGAAGGGGGATGAAAATCAACAGCAACAATGGTGGAAGAAGGGCTACAATTTCAGCAACCAAGGGGGAAGAACCAGGGCGTCCTGGTTCTTTGGGTTCCAAGAAACCTTGAAGGGTGGAGCAATCTCCAAAAGGGTGAATTTGATTTTCAAAATAAAAGTTGTTACACAATTATGTTACAGCCCCCTTTTGTAGGCATCTTTCCTAGTGAAATTATCCAAATACCCCTACTCAATTACCCCTACTAACAACCCTACTAACAATACTACCATTCTACTAACAATGCTAACAATATTCATAACAATTCCCTCCCCATGAAACACAACCTTGCCCTCAAGGTTGCAAGATACAATGAATTACAAACATCAACTTTCCATTTGCGTTACAGCTGGGAGAGATGTATGGATATAAGCACCCGCAACTACCGAAGCTTTCAATTGAGAGATATGGAAGACGTTGTGTATTTGAGAGTCTGCTAGTAGCTGCAACTCGTAGGCAACCTGACCAATGCGCTTGGTGATTGGGAAAGGACCGTAAAAGCGGGCAGCTAGTTTGTTTGATCGCTTGGTTCTCAAGGAATTTTGTCGATATGGCTGGAGTTTCAAATGGACCTGCTGCCCCACTTAGAACTCAGCATCACGTCGCCGTACATCATGGTAATGCTTCATCCTCAGCGCTGTGCTGCTGCCAAGTTGTCCTTCAATTCCCTCAACAACTGATCTTTGGTCCTCAGCACCTCATCCACCTCTGCTGTTCTAGCTGTTCTTGGAATGTATGACAATAGGGTGGGTGGCTGCATATTGTACACGGCTTCGAAAGGACTCATTCGGATTGCAGATTGGAAGCTGGTATTGTAACAAAACTCAGTCCATGGCAGCCATTTAACCCAAGTATGAGGTCTATCTGCTGTAAAACATCTCAGATATTACTCCAACACCTTGTTTATTGCTTCGGTTTGGCCATCGGTTTGAGGGTGATAGGCGGAGCTGTAGTTGAAGGCAACCCCTTGTAAGCTGAAAAGTTCCTTCCAAAAAGAACTAGTGAAGGTTGGATCCCTGTCACATACAATCGAAGCCGGCATCCCATGCAATTTGAAAATTTCATCAAAGAACAACTTGGCAATAGATTGAGCCGAAAAAGGATGAGCAATAGGAAGGAAATGGCTGTACTTGGAAAGCCTGTCAACCACCACAAAAATGCCATCTTTTGCATGACTCTTTGGCAATCCACTAATGAAGTCCATGCTGATGGAAGTCCATATTTGTTGGGGTATAGGAAGTGGTTGTAATAATCCGGCTGGTGCTAACGTGGAACTCTTGAACTTTTGACAAATGTCACAATTCTGCAAATAGCTCACCACGTCCTTGTGCATCCGAGACCAAAAGAAAACCGCTCTAAGTCGCTTCAAGGTCTTTTGAATCCCCTCATGAGTACCATCATGGAACTCTTTCAGAATGATAGGTATAATATCCATTTGAGAAGTCAAGTAAATCCGATGTTTGTAAAATAGGATGTCGTCCCTCACTTCCCACCTTGAGGACAGCTTGTTGTCAGCACATTGCTGTTTCAGCTTCAATAAATGCTCATTGGTAGTAAAGGCTTGTTTGATCACCTCCAACCAACTTGGCAAAGCCACTGAGAGTGTTGTACAAGAGAGCGTCCCTGTTTGCTTGGTCACCTTTCCAACAGTTTCCAGCAAATTGCCTTCATGCTGTCTCGACAAGGCATCAGCAACTCTATTTTCCTTCTCGGGTTTGTGTTCGATGACGAAGTCGTATCCTAAGAGCTTCACCAACCATTTCTGTTGTGCCAGGGTATGAATCTGCTGATCACATAAAAACTTGAGGCTGGAATGATCTGTTTAGACCACAAATGATCGACTCAACAAGTAGTGACGCCACTTTTGGACAGCCAACACTAAAGCCATCATCTCCCTTTCATAAGCTGACAGCAATAAATTTCTCCCATTCAATTTCTTACTGAAAAATGCAATGGGCTGGTTTTGTTGCATCAAAACAGCCCCTATTCCCATCCCACTCGCGTCACACTCGATCACAAAGGGTATATTGAAGTTTGGTAACACCAACACCGGAGCCTTTGTGAGAGCTTGTTTCAGGTCATGGAAGGCTTGCTCCGCGAGAAGGTCCCAATGATAAGCATCCTTTTTCAGTAAATCCAACAATGGAGCTGCTAGAGTACCAAAGCCCTTGATAAATTTTCTATAATACCCAGCTAATCCTAAAAAGCTCTTATATTCTTAACTGATCTCGGCGTCGGCCAATTCACAATAGCCTCTATTTTTTCCTTGTCCACGCCAACACCTTCGGATGAGATAACATGTCCCAAATACTGAATTTGACGCAACCCAAAAGAGCATTTTTCTTTCTTAGCATACAACTCATGTCTAAGCAACTCAGCTAGCGTCAATTCAAGATGGTATAGATGTTCATCCCAACACTTGCTGTAGATAAGAATATCATCAAAGAAAACTAAAATAAATTTTTTGAGATATGGAGCAAATACCTCATTCATCAAAGCTTGGAAGGTGGAAGGAGCATTGGATAATCCGAACGACATAACCTTGAACTCATAATGCCCATGGTGTATCCGGAAAGCTGTTTTGTGGACATCATCTCCATACATTCTTATTTGGTGATAACCTGACCTCAAATCCAGCTTAGAAAAATAGGTAGTACCATGTAATTCATCCAAGAGTTCATCAATGTTGGGAATGAGAAACTTATCCTTTATCGTTGCCTTGTTGAGAGCCCTATAATCGACACACATCCTCCAACTTCCATCTTTCTTCTTGACTAGCAACACCGGAGCTGAATAGGGACTTGATGTAGGCTGAATTATTCCATCCTCCAGTAATTGCTTCACTTGTCTCTCAATTTCATTTTTCTGAAAGTAAGGATACCGATACGGTCTCACGGCTACCGGCAGCGTTCCCTCCTTGAGGTTCACATGATGGTCATGAGGGAGTGTAGGCGGCAGCCCCTCGGGTACAGAAAACACCTTGTCAAACCTTAGCAGTAGCTGATCCAATCCATCTTGTTGTTGAGCTATTAAGGTAGTTTCCGGTTGACCCAAAACCCTACTGTTTACCACTTGCAAGTTCATCAATAACCCCTGTTTCCTTTGTTTGAAAGATTGTGAAATACGCTTCTTATCACACAACTGATCCGGAGGAGTGATCTGCCCTCTTAATTCCACTGTTTTCTCTTTATCTTTGAAGGACATCGTGAGGGATTCAAAGTCCCATAGGATTGGCCCCAACGTCTTCAACCATTGAATACCCAAAACGATGTCAATCTCTTCCAACTGAAGTATGAAAAATTCCGAAGTAGTAGCATATCCTGGAAATTCAATCTTGATAGCTGAACACCGTCCCCCACAACTCATTCGGTCGCCATTGGCAATCTGAACTTTGGGTCCATTGCTGGTTTCTTTCGGCAACTTCAATTTCTGAACCAGCTTTGCATTCACAAAATTATGGGAGCTACCCGAATCAATCAGAATTGTCACTTGGTGTCCACCCACTCTTCCGAGAACCCTCATGGTGTTTGAAGTAATGATTCCCGTCAAAGCATTCAAGGAGATGGCTGGAGTAAGGGAGTCATCTTCCGGGTCACTATCGTCCTCCTCCGACAGTTCCTCCTCTCTTTCGACTTCAATGATGAATAACCTTTTACACTTGTGTCCAGGTACAAATTTCTCGTCACACCTGAAACACAATCCAGCCTCCTTTCTCTCTTGCAATTGCTTGATGCTGAATTTCCGTCCATGAGGAATCTCCTTGAATTGCTGCTCGGCTGCTACCCCAACATCAGCCTTGACCGACCCAAAACTACCTCCCTTGTTAGACGGTCCAGCTGCATGTTGATATCCCCTGTTCATTGCTCTCCCAATTGTTGCTGATTTCTGATTCACATGGTTCTCCAAATGTCTAGCCAGCCCTTGAGCGTCCAGTAAGGTATCCGGCTTCCTAGCTTTCACCTCCATTCTCAATTGAGGCTTGAGACCACAAGTATAGTTGCTGATTCTTTGCTTTTCAGTCATGCTTCCAGCTCTAGTGGCCAACCGGTTAAATTGAACGGTATACTCTTGAACTGATGTGTCCTATTTTAACCGAGTAAGGTCGCCATAAAAATCCTCATACTCCGAGGGACTGAACTGAAGATTCATGGCTTCCTTCAATTCAGGCCAACTAGGAATCCCATGATGTTCTTGCAGCATATCAAACTAAATTTGTACATCATCCTTCAAATGAAAACTTGCCAACTCAACTTGCAATCTCTCTTGGACGTGAAGCAGCTTGAAAAATTTTTCTGCCCTGCTAAACCATGAAATTGAGTCTTTGGTTCCATCAAACTTTGGAAAGCTGATCTTGGAGCCTTTCAAGAAATCTTCATTTGGGTCATCATAGGCAGCAATTTCCCTACAATTTTGGGCAGTGCCTTCCTGGAAATCTGGAAATTTTGTCGAGCAGGTGCTCTTCCTCTCCTGCTCATACCGAATTGCTTTCTTCCTCCTTGCAGCAGCGTCTCTTCCAGCTGTTCTTGGTGGTTGCAAACCCTGCAATACATCATCACAAGATCGCCTACCCTGCAATCCATCCTCACAAGGTCGCCTACCATGCAACCCATCCTCACAAAGTCGCCCCATCCCTGCTGAAATTAAATGTGCTCCTGGATGACGATCAGCCATACCCTGCAACAGCCCCTCATGGTGTCGCCCCCTCTCTACTGATGTCAACAACACCTCTTGGGGACATCCAACATGGGATTCCAGCACCTCTTGGGGACGTCCAACATGGGATTCCAGCACCTCTTGGGGACGTCCAACAGGGGATTCCAGCAATGGATCATCCCTCTCCATCCCTATTGTAGAAACCCTCCCTCTTGATTGCAGTAATAAATCAAACTTTGATGACATATTGGTAATGGTAGCAATCAATTGATCTTGTACCCTCCTAATCTGGGATAATTCATCAAGATGGGGTGAAGAAGACGTACCTCCCTCGACCTATTCTGATACCAATCTGGAAGGGGTTTCTCCTCCAAGCTCCACAACCAATTCCTTGCCCTTGGAAGGCTTGGAACTCTGCTTTGCTGGTGTCATCTTGAGGACGAACTTCCTAGATGAAGGGGGATGAAAATTAACAGCAACAATGGTGGAAGAAGGGCTGCAATTTCAACAACCAAGGGGGAAGAACCACGGCGTCCTGGTTCATTGGGTTCAAAGAAACCTTGGAGGGTGGAGCAATCTCCAAAATGGTGAATTTGATTTTAAAACAAAAGTTGTTACACAATTCTGTTACAGCCCCCTTTTGTAGGCATCTTTCCTAGTGAAATTACCCAAACACCCCTACTCAATTACCCCTACTAACAACCCTACTAACAATACTACCATTCTACTAACAATACTACCATTTTACTAACAATGCTAACAATATTCATAACATATTACAAACTTTTTTTTCCATTGGCATAAGAGTCGGCAGCTTTGTGTGGGATATTTTGATGTCTTACTAGTTAACTCTATTATTTTCAATAATCAAAAGGGAAGAGAGTAATTCATTGACTTATATAACTCATAATCAACATAATCTACTAATCTAGGTGCTGGGTTATTGATAAAATGTTGCGACTGAATGGTCAATTTGTCATTTGATTTTTAGTTCTCTTCAACCTATTATTTGAATTTAGACTGAATTAGGTATGATCCAGGCAATGTGTGGGCTATTAATGATGAGTTATTAAAATTGTTTCAAATATGTGCTTTTTTAAAAAAAACAGATATTACTTCTTGAATTAACCTCCACTTTACTACTTCCATAATAAAGTAATCTCTTAAACATAAAATGTGAAACACATAATTAGGGCAAATATATTTTTTAGTCCAATATCTGTACTTGGTCCTGCACCAATATTGACCGGCAAAGCTTTCCTATCCATTTTACAAAGTCATAAATTTTAAATCATTCTCATTAAAGAAACATCATCAGATGAAATCCTAACAATATAAATAGTTTTCATACAAATAATACATTCAAAATCCAACATATATTTCTCTTACATAGTTGTCACACATTACTAATCTGAATATACAATCTTTCGCTTCTTCGCTTTGAGGTTGAAGATACTTGGTCTACAACGCTCTTACCATCTGTTTTCCTATGTTTACAATAGTTATAATTGCTAGACAATATTTAAGTTGTGCCTAAATAATATTGGCTGTTTGATACAAAAGAATAATTGAATAGACTTGTACCATGGTTTAAGTTGCCTGAAGATTCTCATATACATAAGACAACTATTTGGGGAAAAAAATCATTTTTATCTTTGAAAGCTTAAGCATTTTTCTTCAACCTTTTCACAATGTACTACAACTACCTTGTATGTAAATGATTTGTATTAACCCTAAAGTTGGGAATGCAGTAAAAGCCACAAATGCGTCTATTTATAATAATGAAATGACATATCAAAGCTGATAATTAATTGCAAAAACTACAAAATGCAAGCAAAAGAAACATTAAATCCACTAAATTTAATCAGTTCAGACATTATTAGTCGATGCCCATTAACAATAAGAAACAACATACTCCAATTCCAATCTTCGCGCCATTAAGAAAAAAGAGTGTTAGCCATAAATCTACCAAAACAACAAAAACAACAATTAATATTTTAGGAGTAGAATTGTGGCCTATAATGACCATATTTGTTATAAAGACAAATCATTAGAATGTTGTATCTAATGGTCAAGCATTTGCAGTATGCGTTTGATGAATCAGAATCTCATCCGTATGACCTTTTTGCAACTGGTTTCAGTTGTTACAAAACTGCATGAATGAGATGTAGAAAAAATATAAAGAAACGTTCCTTCACCACTGAATGAGTTGCGCCTGCCTGTCATACCATTATGTCTTGGAGATCCAGTGCTTTAAGTAATCTATAGAATTTACAAATAACAACTATAATTTTATTTACAACTATTAAGGAATATAGATTATGGAGGGTGAATATACTTTCTTTTATTCCTACCATCAACCAACAAAAAAATAAAATAAAAGAATAAAAATCATAAGTGCATAATTATAATGACAGAATGATGATTTATAAAGAGATATACAAAAACCTCGAAACACAAAGCTTGCATTCGAAAATAATTGAAATATTTTATAGCAAACTTGCAGAATGTCAAGGCTCATTGCTTCTTAAATGCCAAACGTGGACAACAATATTCTAGCCTTTACAACGCTAAACGTTTATAAATTGTGGCCCATGTGTTTTTCTTACATTTCAACTATAAATATTGCCAATAATAAAGGTAAAACGTCAACGTAAAACTTTCAACAAGGTATTACATATCGCCAACAATGACTCGGTAAAAAGTCATTTTCATATAAAATCTAAATAAAACTTTCAATAAGGTTACATATCACCGACAATGACTCTGGGTAAAATATCAACTTCAAATAGAGAGGGCTAGCCTTGCTTATATTGGGTTTTGCCGATCAGACAATAGAATGTCGATCATTCAATCTGCTCTTTTCTTTCTTGCTATCAAAAAGAGTACTGAAAATTACCACACAAGTACTATTCAAATCACCACAAAACAAAAATGGCATGCCACTCCGTTGTGTTACTAATCGTGTTTTCTTGAGAGCCACATCAAGTCAGGGGGAAAAAATATTGGCAGAGGAATAAAGAGCATACCAATAATTATGCATGCTCTCCCAATGCAAATGCTACATGCATATTCTAACATTGAAAATAATATACATAATAATGAATGTGAAGCCCAATCAATGGCTTGTTAAAGATTCAAGGATGGAAAAAAATGGTCTCTCTTGTTTCCTGCAAGCTGAAAACTGAAACATGAGCAAAGAAGAAAGAGGCGTGGTCACATTTCATAAACTGCTTCAAGGAAAATAAAAGGATCGTGGGGATGGTGAAAGAGCAACGGTGTGCAAGCGTGGTTAGGTGGTCGGCGATGAGAATTGGAAATGAACAGTTGGCTACTTGTAGTGGTAGATGATCCACGGCTATAAGAAGTGCACCGATACTTTGCATAGCATACACACATATTTGTTGTTAACTTGTCAACTATGAAAAACTACATAAAAAGATCAAACCACCCCAACAAAGTACCATTGATCCCAATCCAAAATGAGGCCACAACCAGATGAAGGAAACTATGAATGTTGTGACACCAAAGCCCCATAAAATAACACTAAATGTGCAAAACAATCCTCTCCCAGATTTACTTTACAATGACAATAATACTAATTATGAACATTTTCAAAAGTTAATGAAAGCCAGCAATATAAGGCCTAGCTACCTAATTGTAATGCTGGTACATATCTAAAACAAGTTCCAAAGGGAGCCTCTAGGTTGGTAGGATGTTTCAAAATATAACGTGGCAATCAACCTAATATTTTGTATTGTTTTATTTTTAAGCTTAAAGAAATCAGAAGCAAAATCTAAACAAATGCAAATAAAAAAAGATGAACCTGGAACACAGCATGGTCAGAGTGTTGTGCCCCAGAGGAGAGAAGAAGGTCGCTCTGTCACAATCATTTTCCAAAAAAGCCAAACTATAGACACGTTCTTATTGCATAATTGTAGGAGATAGGTAATTACGATATTGAGTGGATGTCGGCAACCACTCCAATCCAATCGTACTTCTGACGCTCACTGCATAGGATTCCTTTCCCCAACAACTAGACAGAAACTTTATGTCATTGAATGTACGCTGTTTATCGTTGTGGTAAAACCTTTTTGTGGTCTCTCTACCACCCAAACGCCGCCAGGACATGAGCCACAGCCACATCCGATGCCCCAATCCTGTTCAAATCCCAAAACATGCTATCGTTTGCAAACCTTGCATTGTAGCTCCCATCGTCCAACCCACTCAAAGCAGCGGGTAATGGATCCACATCGCCATCTTGTTGCCTTCTTTACATTCTTTACACGGCGACAACGTGTGTAGGGCTAGGCAGGTGCTAAGTTTCACCCAACTCGAATTCGACTCATTTGATAAACGAATTGAGTTTCAAATTATATAATTTCGAGTCAAATTATTTTAGTACGAGTATAATTGAGTTTGAATCAAATATCAATCTTGTTCGAGTTTCATCACAGTAAATTTAAAGATCTAATTTATTCTCTATAATGTAATTTTTAATTATTTTTTTGTAAAAATATAAATATTATTCTCCATAATTAATAGTCATATAATAACTATTAGATAATTTTGATTTAATTACTTTATACAAAATTATCATTTTCAACATTATATTATTCTTGTATTGTCAAAGAAAAAAAATTAACGTTTATATCATACATCAAGTCATTTCGAACTGAATTTCAGGTCGAATCAAGTTTTTTTAAGTCGATTCAAACCGAGTTTGATATAACTCGTAATCAATTTGACTATAATCTAGTTGAGTCGGTCTTTTTAGGATCAAGTTTCAAATTAAGCTTAATATAAATTGAGTTTGAGTCAAATCGAGTCACAAAAACTCGATTGCTAACTCAACTTGTGCCCAACCCCAGCGATGGGAGAAATAAAGGGAAAACACAAGACAAACAAAAAGTGCAAATACAAAAACTAAATATATAAACGTGCCCATTAGATGTACCTTTTGGTGCACAAGAAAATGACCTCAAAGGGTGTGAGGTCGTGTTAAGTATATTGTAATAGATTAGAAAGAACACAAGTTGTATATAAAAGGCGTAACAATCATGATGGCAACAAGTACTTGTGAAATTTAAAAATTATTTCTCTCATAATATTCAACGTAGCATAGATAATTCCAATGCTAGATGTATGACACACAAATAAAATAAATAGAATACACTTCAAAGCGGAGGAAAAGAGGTAAAAGGAGAATATAAATGTAAACATAAGAAAAATCGTGAATTAATAAAATTGTGGAGATATTGTATTGGAGATCACCTCTTTATCATGCCTTTGCTTGTAAATTATTACTAGTATCAATAGAGCCGATGATTATATCTCTATTGAGGTTCTAAAAGTTAGTGTGAATTAGCTTATAGAATGCTCCAAACCTGAGAAGTCCCAAAAAGGTGGCATGAAAAGAGATTGGTTTTGCTTGTAGAAACTAACACGCGCCAATCTCAGCCAATAAGATGTATATTTTATGTTGAAGCAAGTATGAAGAAGGAATGAAGTAACACACTTGAAAAAGAAACAAAGTAACACATTTAAGCAAATGATAATACAAATATTAAATAGGTCACTTGATCTTAATAACTAATGTGTTTGCAATAAGTTAGAAACATTGGAAGCCATTCTGATTTTATTCCATGCTTACAAAAGAAAAACAAGTAAATAATGCATAAATATTTTTTATTAGATCATGGATAACAAAAGAAAGAAACTCCATGTTGGCTCTTACATGCAAATAAAATCAATATTGCCGTTCCATGCTAATTGAAAGTCATTCTACTAATGACTAAAAAATGATAAATCTAATCTAGATATGAATGCTCTTAATGAAGAGATGTAAATTCTTAAGAATCTGACCTCTTCATTGATCAGAGGTAGCCTCAATGTCGGTACTCTGGACCCTTCTGCTGCCGATACCAAGATGGACAACTGCAATTGAGGCGCTTCTTTCTACGAAAACAAAACTCCAATGGTCATCGAAAACTTATGAGAAAGACAAAAAAGTGAACTCAAGAAATATCACACTAATCAACAAAGCTCCAAACATAAATACCAGAAGTAGATTCGGGGAAGTCTTGCATTGTAATAAAAGGAAAAATTAAACCACAAAGGAATGAGTAGAACTTTATGTACTAAAATTCACATTTTTTGATCACGTTAGTTCTTTTCAACCTTTCGCAGTTGTAACATTTAATACCTATATAGAGATAGCATGCAACAGAGATGGAACTACAAAAGTATTTTCCAAAAAAGTCTGCCAAATAATGTTTTGAGTGATTTAGGGAAGCTATAATTGAATGCTCTTGTTTAGTAAGTAATTGTACATTCTGAGTAGACCAGCCCTCTCCAAAGTTGATTGATGGCTCGAGTTTCCCTGTACGAATGCTTTCACTCAATCAAATGCACTTATCTCTATTGTCCCTTCCTGCAACCTTTACATAAACTGTAAAAGATCAAAAGTGGGTAGTCTCTATATCCCAAAGGAAAACAATTGAGCTTTATAGCTTCCATGTTTAAATCAAACAAAGCCAAATCGACATAGAAGCTTGATCCCCTAGTAATATGGGACGATCAGAGCAAAGAGTTCAAGGAGCTTCCAAAATATTAATTTAAAATAGTACGAGCAAGCAGTTCAAGGAGCTTCCAAAATATTAATTTAAAATAGTACATGAATGGCTTAGCTCGTCAGATAAGTCACTAAGTTCAATATAATTTTTCTATACACTCATTTGAATATGTCAGCATTCTTTATCTCTATTTCAAAGTAATTGCACATACAAAACGATGCAATCATAAATCATGCTTGCATCTGCTTGACCATCTCACAATTAAAATAAGATGTATAAGCCAATAATAAATATATATCAAGCTTCAACAAAAAATGAGTGTGCAACATATATAACACATAGGAAAATTTAAGAAATACATAATGCTTCATGCCATCCCATACATGAACAAATGGCAACCATAAATGTCTTGAAAACTATGATCAAACGCAAAAGAAATTAAATACTACCAGCTTATTTATTTAGGCTTCCTCCCCAAGACAAGCGCACAACCTGTTGATTAATCACATATCTTACACAGCCATAACAGGGCAATAGTTTCTTATTAAAACATCATAAACTTTGTATGGAAGCACATTCTACAATTCCTAGCATGTCCTCCAATGGAACTTATTTGCAATCATACCTTGATCCAAATTGCGTGAAGGGGCACCCTCGGCCTGCAGGTATATTCATAGATGGACCTCACCAGATTGTACAAATGATGACATGAAAATACATACCCGTGGTGATTTATCAGTACGCCAGACACAGCTCAAAGAATGGGAAAAGAGGAATTGCCGGAGGTTGCTCGCAACGACAAAATAAAATCAGAGTAGAACATCAATGGCGGTGGTTATCGCTGCCAAAAAAATCCCAAGTGTCATCAAAAGTTCACAAATTGACAAACAATAATTATAATAATAAAAAGAAATAGGAAAAAAACAAAAGATAAAGGTTGTGGCTTCTACCTTCAAAAGGCAGCAACCCTTGGAGGGAGCAGCAACCTTTGGAAAGGACGCACCACTTAGGTTACGGCAGTGGAGGATTCCGATCCTCATTCGCAGGAAAGGGTGAGAGCTAGGGATGGAATTTGGGCTCCGAAGGCAAGGAGACCGTTAGAAAGGACACCGACGGCCATGGAGATGGCAGCAATTATGGAGGCTACTTTTACAATAGAAAAGGTTACAACTTTCTTACAGAAGTGTATATTAACCGTTCAAGGTCCTGCCGTTCCTCACAACAAGGCTTTAGGGTTAGTAATTAAACGAGTTACTTCATTTGACATTTGATTCAATTTAAATCAACTCAAAATTTGACATTTAAATACTAGAGCTTAACTCGAACTCGAATCTTTCGAAGCTAGTTTGAGCAAGGCCGTATTCGACTCGAGTTGACTCATTTATAACTCAAAATTAACTTGTAGTTCGACTCGAAAAGGCGGGAGGGTGGGTCGGGTAGGCAAGTCCATCGTGAGGGGGTGGGGGGAATGAACGAGCGCCGCTGGATTTTGATCTAGTGGCTCTCATTGTGGTGCGTTGCATAAGCTATTAAAGCATGCAACCCACAAACTATATATATATATATATATATATATATATATATATATACTTATAAATTAAATTATAACTAGTTATATTTATTTATATATAATATAATATCAAAGTACTGAGATAACTTAGATGGTAGGTATTCAAATTGAAAACATGGAGGCTGCTCGTTTAGTAGCCCTACAAGGCTTATAATGGTAGTGTCGCAAAAGAAAAAAACCATAATAGAAAGTAAAAGCTAATTTTCTACTAATAATGCTAAAAAAAACTATAATTCAAGAACTTTAACCAACATGTTTCCATGTATAGCCACTGAAAAACTAGACACATATTGTTGGGCCCTCAAAGGGGATTACAAAAAGTGTCACGGTCTTCTCTTAATCCAAAAATTAGCTCAAAGAATAAAGTTTTTTTATTGGCCTATATACAAGTTACAAATACCCTCTACGACCGATGTGGGATAAACCCAACAACTCCACCCTCTATGACTGATGTAGGATAAACTCAACAACTTCACGCTCTATGACCGATGTGTAATAAACCCAACCCGAAATCACAAGTCACCAATACCCTCTATGACCGATGTGAGATAAACCCAACAACTCCCCTTTATACATCAAGGGTTCCCAAAATCATCATAGACGGAACCGTATATCATCACCTGGTAAATTCATTCATAATAGGTAAAACCGAAATGAAGGAAGAAACTTCCACAATCAGCGTAGGCAAGGTGTATGCAAAAGGAAATTTCCACAATCGGCGTAGGCAAGGCATAGGCAAAGGAAACTACGAAATTTTCACAATCGGCCTAAGCAAGGCGTAGGCAAAACCTACTTCTGATACCATTATTGTGCCTTTTTTGCCCCCAAATGGACTTGCAATAGGGGTTACAGACCTCTCTTAATCTAAAAATTAGCTCAGGGAATAAAATTTTCTTATTAGCCTATATATAAGTCACTAACACCCTCTACGACTGAAGTGGGATAAACCCGACATATATTTGACATCAACCATCATTTATCATCCATCATGTATTTTTCCTAAATAGCTGCAACCGTGGAAATCCTCGTCAAGGCAAGACACGCGTAAACAAACTGAACATACAAGTGACTGGCATTGTCCTACAAGCATATAATTCGTATTTCAATGGTTGCTAGATGCCAAAAGCTTATTTTAGATGCTAAGAGACTATGAAACATGCTACAAGATAATTACATTGCACATGATAAAGCTGTCAATGCTTTAAAATAAATATCCTTTGGGAATCTCATATATCATTCTAGCACGGTCATAAATCATAAAGCCATAAAGAAGTCATGAATGATAAACTAAATATGTAATACGAACAAATAATGTCAAATTTTTATGATTTATAGCATAGTTCATCAACTGTGATTTGCAATTCGTAAGGAGTTAATTAATAAGGATATCTGTAATAATCCCAGTCAAGGGGCCTTGCTGCAATCTTGCTGAACTCGACCACACTTCCCTCTACGCCAGTGAGTATATAGCTGTTGCTTTGTTCAATCAGCTTCTCTAGATTTCCAACACTTTCAGTGCTCCGCAACAAGCACATTGCATCATTGGCATCAGATTTTTTGAGAGAAACAAAAACTTCACAAGGCACAGTGTGTAGTGAAAACATGCTGAATGCTCAATGTTGTAAAATTGACCAAACCAAAACTTCAACTTCACACAATTCCTTCGTCACCTTTCTGCAATGAAATAGTTAGGAATACAAATATAATTTTCATTTGTATATAACATCAAGTGGTCAATGGACAATCTAGAGTATAGTTAGATCTATTAAAGAAAGGTGGTCTTGTAGTTGATTGTCCATCGAAAACTTGTCTCTTTTTCTCCATGGCCATTAGGTTTCTTCGATTTTCCAAAAACTATCAACCTTAACCAAAAGCTCTGATGCTAATAGAAAAGAAAGTTTCGATGTGAAATAAAATATCTAAAACACTTAATCAAAGAGTTAGTACTAAAATCAAGATCTTGTCCTATGGTGAAACTAAACAAATAAAGTGACTACATACAAATAATTACAATAAGTATTGATAAACATTTTTAATCAAACAAGTTGTAACAATTTGTATATGCTGAAATCAATTAAAGCACAAAAAGAGAAAGGACAATAAATCAAACACAAATTTTTAAAGAGGTTTTCAATTAGTACGACCTCTCTTCTACACCACTATATCGTACAGTTGGGTACGACTTCTGTGTTTTAATATGGCTAAACCAAATGAGTATTATAACCTAAGGGGGGTAGTGAAACTAGCAATTTCAATTGCAACCGGTGAATTTGGGCTATAAATCTATATTAATGAGTTTGTGAGATGAGTTTTTTAAATGTGAATCATATTCACACAATTTTTATATGATTTACAGTCCAGCCTAAAAACGCTAGCAAGCCCGTTAATCAGATTACATTCCTCCCACCTATGTAAATTTGATTCACATGCTTGTGGGTGTAAAAAATAAAGGATAGGAAAGATTCACATTAGATTTACAACCTAAACTCACTAAAAAGTATAATCTCATTCATGGTAAATTAACAGTGAAATATTATTCATGTTGTCAATCTACTTTAACAATGTAAATTAGATTTATAGTTTTACTAACTCCCCTAAATGTACAACCACTTGTCCTTCATTAAGAAAACTCAACTGCTTTCCAAGCCCACTTGCTCTTCACACGCACTCAACCCCGAGTCAGATTCATAAGCCACATGCTTGTCCCTCATCCTTTGGCACCTAACTCGACTTCACAAACTGAAACTTAACACTTACAATTATAATACCACTTAACCCCACTTCACACCATAGTGTTGTAATAGTGCAATCATACATTGCAAGGTCACACCCGATCTTGTTTATAACAATTCCTCCCAAGATCAACACAATCTTTTACAACACAAAAGATATACAAAATATTATCGTGTTCTCTTGAGAAAGCCCAAAGGTTGACACAAGGACGCTTATCTGAAGCTTTTTTCCAAATGTAGCACTTCAACCTTATTCTGAACTAAACTCCCACTTGGAATATTTTAAACACTTTGAATATTAGGATATTGGGCAGCTCTTCCATGTTGATTATAAGCTCTTTATATAGCCACATAAGTCTAGCTTGTACAACTAACACAAATCCAAATGGTTTGGGGTCAAATTAAAGTTGCAAATCTCGAGTTGGGTCTTAAATTAGGGTTGCAAATCCTAATCCAAAGTTAAATTGGTAGTTGTAAATCCCCAATTTAGAGCACGACACTTAGAGGGGTAGAAGTCTCCTATGAACTACTGTAACTAAATTGATCTTCGCTAATTTCCAAAAGTGACTTTCAAATTCCCATATATAGACTCATACATGGTCCTTATTAATTAAGGACTAATTACCCTTTGGCTTATAGTTTTTGTAATAACCTAGGTCGAGGATGGCCCGATCTGGCCACCTTGGGCCTAGGGTGGCTAAGCATGGCCACAACTAGTTTGTTGGTAAAGGCGTGGCTACTCTAATTATATATGTTAAAAATTGCAAATTTTAATTCTAAGGGAATTTAGACAATTTATATTTTCCCTTTTTTCTGATAATGAGGCCTAATTTTCCCAATGTCCAATAATATAATTTTTTTTTACTTTTTGTAGTAAAAAGCTCTTTGACTATTACAAAGTAATTTAGATTTTAAGATAAATCTAAATTGATTTAGAATATAGTACATTTATAATTGAAAGTTTTCTATAATATTATTTGTATTAATTTATTTGTATAGTAGTAGATTTTATTACAGTCTTATCTATTGTATTTATTTTCAAAAATCATATTATATTATTATTTATTAATTAGTCTATACTCTCCGATTTATTAATTTAAAAAATCTACTTAAACTTGATATAAGGTCTTGTTTTAGATGATTTGGAATTTTTTCTTCTACATATAATGATAAAAATTAAAATTGTATTTTAATTAACTTTTGAAAATAAAAAATAGAAGACAATATTGTAAAATAGGTAGAAGACATGTGACAAATCCTAATTAAAGCGACATTAATAGGAAACTAATAAGTTTGTATATGTTTATTAATTAGTTAATTAGAAATAAAAGATAATACTATAAAATAGGTTTAGGGTTCATAGTGATACAATATTAAAAGTCCTTGATATACATCGATTTCAAATATCTACTTACTTAAACTTAAAATAAAGTTTTGTTTTAAATGATTTAGGTTTTTTATTTATACTTGTGACAATAAAAAAATAAAATCATAATTTAATTTACTTTTATGAATAGGATATAAAATATAATATTATAAAATTGTTTCAGAACATATTGCACATCCTACTTAGTAGAATCTTTTTTTCGGTAGTGCTACTTTTACTTTTTATTTATAAGAGTAGCTTGGACGAGATGCTATGCCATTTGTGCCCTATGTTAGAATTAAAGTCTCAGAATTATTTTATTAACTAAATGAAAAATAATTTTAATAATTGAATTTATAATTTCACTTTTTATTATATATTGATTGAATGAGATCCTCTGCTTTATTATTAATAAGAGTTGATTGATTATTTAGCTTGTTTCCGTGACATTAAGTGTCGGTTTTGAAGAAGGAATACAGATTGGCGGTCGTTGCCGTGTGAACGTTGCTGTTCCACGCCTCACAGGACACTTCCTCCTCCCAAATCTCGCAAAAGTCTTAATTCCACAACCGTACACTTCCTTTCGCACGAGAGACGTTAAAATTAGTTTTACCGTTGCTTTTCCGAAAAGCTAATTGACCTCAGTGTCACATACGGTCAGCATAAACAGCAATTAATCTCCTTATAATAACACCGTAATTTCAATATCTGGATGTGTTATACAAATTCCAATTGCCGACCGACCAACAGGTCGGTACCATCTTAGAAGAAGAACTTGCACGGAAGCTGCCTTCTACCTTCCAACCATTTCACAGAAATTGTCTCCGTTATTTCTGGTTGACAAAGAGCCATACTCGTCTATATAGTAGTTCATTCCGTGGACAACTTCTCCGCCACCACTACGGCCAGATGGTAGCTCCATTAGTTGATCTCTTCTCTCCGTTCACATGTCGCCCTCCGCCCTCACTTGGAACGACCTTCGCCGAATATTTACGACAATTGACATCGACGGCGATGGGCTTCTCACGGTGGGGGAACTCCAACTCTGGCTTCAGAGGATCGGAATCCCAGCAAGCGCTAGGGAGGTGGACGACGTTGTAGGCACGGCCAGGGGCATGGACTTGAAGGAGTTCATATGTTATTATGAAACTTCTTTGAGCACATGCAGCGGAGGCAGCCGCACTAGCACTACCCACGAGAGTGATGATGGTGTTGACGATGATGAGGATCTACTGGCGGCTTTTAAAGTTTTTGACCTAAACGACGACGGGTTCATTTCGAGCTCCGAGCTGCAGAGTGTGCTGTCCAACCTCGGCCTCTGGGAGGAGGCTGGAGGTGGAGATTGCGCCAGAATGATCAGGAACTTCGACACCAATTTCGATGGAGTGCTGGATTTTCAGGAGTTCAAGAACATGATGCTCTTCTCTATTGCTTGATTTGTTCTTAGTGTATTGGTTTTATGGTTAAAAAGTTATTCATGTTATTTTTGACTTTGGAATTTGAAAATGATATTTTGATATATGGCCTAATACTACTGTATACGGGAGATCAAAGTACTAACTTGCCGTGGAAATCCTAGTAATCAATCACGAATATTGCATACCAAGTCTTCTTTATAACGATTATAGAAACCGTTATATATTATCCACCCTTTAATTCTCAGTAGGAATGAGTAATAGATGGAAACTACTTACAATGAGTGCAAAAACAGAGATTTGTCAACCAATTGATGCAATCCTAGGTTGTAATAGAGAAATAGGGTATCAATTGATACCTTCTCCCATGGATTTCTAAATCTTTAATGCTTGAGGAAGAATACAAGATAAGTAGAATAAAAATTATAAGTATTTATTATTATTTTAAAATTTTAGATTTTTTAGAATTGGATTTAACTTTTAAGCAAGATTCCATTTTAAATTGGATTGTTTTATGTAAATTTGATACTACTTAAGCTTTGATTTCAATATTGAATAAAATATTGACATTTGAATTGATTTTATACATATAAAATTCAATTAATTTAATTTAGATTTTGATTCATTCAATTATTTTAAAAACAATATTTTAAAACTGTTAGATTTTTACAAAAATTGATAGCATTGCCCACTCATTGCATGGTTTTGCTACTAAAATCTGTATAAAACCATAGTTTTACTAGTAGAAAAATGCCTATCAGCGATCACATGAGTGGTCAATGAAGACCCATTTTCCAATCACTAATTATATTTGAGATCAAATGTGTGACCAGATGAGTGACCAGCCGTCTAATGTTAGTCACAATTATTGCAACCGGAATCTCGATAGCAAATCATTGCAAATCCTGTCGCAAATAATAGTAAATCGGAAATATTCCTCTTATTTCTATGCATATTTTGCTAACCACAAAAATGCAATTGCAAAATATTCGCATCATTGACCGACCAAATCGTAAATATGTTACTCTCAAATTGTGTAGAAATATCAATAGTTTAGGTTTACATGTTAGAAAATAAACGTCACATTATATTGCATAACAGTGGTTTCTATACAATTTAAGATAGTTAATAAATTTTAGTCAAGCGTTTCTTAATATAGCACCGGTCGTGTACATCAAAAGTGGAGTAAATTCTACCTAAAGAACTACTATCTAACTTTCAATTTACTAATACTCATGTGAAGTGGACATGTGTCTCGTTCGATTACCCATGACATAAGAGTGATTATCTCGTATCAATCTATATTACCAATTTCAACTTACAAGGCTACTACCACTATAGTAAATCAACAAGCAAAATCTAAAATCAGGTTGAACATACCATTCCAAAAGAAATATCTCATGATAACCTAGGCAGTTAGTTCAAATAAGGTTTAACATCACAATAAACATGCATTAAACCTATCACCACGAGTTGACTTTGTTGTTCACAGCTCCCACCTTGATAGGATATTAGCCATCACATCGACTCATTTTTAACCACCGGCAAAATCACATCTACCCTAGTACCTCTCAAGCTACACTAATCAAGCTCGGAAATTTCGAATCTTAAGGTTTTGGTCGAAACCTTAATGTGATGGAAAACCACTTAATCACACTTTGAAAAGTAACAAACTACTGAATGTATTTAATCTATGATCCTAACCCATAAGGTCATCTACCCCTTACCAAATCTCCAAAACCAAACACTATGCTAGACAAACACAATCTAAAAGAAAAGAAGAAAAGTGTTAACCCCAAGCGTGATAATTTGGCATCCTTGTTGAATAGTTATATGAGCGCAATATGTGATACTGAGTTAAGAGTCAATTCACCAACATACACATCTTAAAATTGCTTACAACAACAGAACCCTATTACAATATCTTTTTCAACTTGCTATTTGCTTGACTTGGCTAACCTCACGTACCGTAGAGACAAAACTTCTTAAATCTACTTTTTATCCTTGAATACATCTCACCTATAACACAACACATTCTTATGTAACCCAAATCATGACATGTCGTCTAGCTCCATACGTATCTATGTACCCAACTTTCCAATAATGCTACTGTGAAATTGTACTTTGCTTATGCAAGCATCCACATGTTCCCAATCATAATTATCGATGCATAATCTAACATTTCCTCAAATGAAGTTCCATTCTAAGATGCAACCAACTGGTGAGGTGCAGTATCGTTCCCTATATATATCCAATCCTACCTAATAGAATGCCTATCTATCAATAATCCTTTGCCCATGTCCATTTGCCTAGATCCAACATCATGTATCCCAATTAACGTCAAACATGTTTGATCTAACCTATTGTACGCTCCATTTTCCAAAGTGTGAACTAGAAAGTTAGCATCCAAAATGTTGAAATAAGGCTCCATTGTACCATCCAAAATTTTGTGGTTACTTATATCCTTGACTTTGTGTTCCACAAATCCATGGGCAATCCATTCAAACATCAAAATAAAAGTCACATGGTAACATGCTAAATGAGAAAATGAATATGACCATAGTATGATTTTTGAGGTTCTCAAAATACTCCATTATCCGTGACGATCCCCATAGTCCCAGTGCTGCTTATAACTGTTGTAGGTTGTATTTCCATTTCGCTTGTCAATTCTCTTTTCAATCCCTACCCAAGTAGTTCCTTTTAAAATGATATAATGATTCCACTTATATCAAAGTATATATGTAAAATCTGTGACTCGAGTTAGAGTTTTACATCATCAAATTAGTTGGTTCAGCCGTCGGTTCGAGTCGAGTCAGTTTTATAATACGTGTGCTAAACCGAGGTGTAAGACCCGGAAAATAACTAAGTTATTTTATTTAGGATTTTGTAAATCTTGGAACAAATTTTAAATATTATTTAATTAAATTAATTCTTCGGAATCAATATCATAAGTTATCAATTATTACCTTTATCGTATGTACAGTGATATTTATGGATTGTTTCAAATAAATTTAATTTATGGTATTTGATTTTCTTTTATTTATTTTTTCCCTTTCAGTCAAACAAGGTTTAACCACATGTCAAACCCGTTGGCTTTGGGTTGGTAGTGGCTAGGGTCTCTTTGTAGGCTAACATGGTGTGTAAGGGTGGAGTTTTAGTTGAGAATTGAAGATAATGAGAAAATTTTATTTCCCCATGTTGTTGGACGTAGAAGATTTTTGGAATTAGGAGTTGCGAGTATAATTTGATTTCAAAAACTCTTTTATCTTCGTATATTGTAGGCTTTTCTTTTTGTTGGGTTTCCATCACTCATTCGCATTAAAAAAACTAAATAGTCAGTTTATGACTTTTTGTAATCATTAATGGTTGGTGTTTATATACTTATGTGTGATTATATTTTTTAATATAAAAGTTTAATGTAGTGACTTTTTAAATTCTACACATATTTTTATATATAAAGGAGAATTTTGTTAATGTTAAATAAAACATCTTTTTGATAGTTTTTTAGCATATTTAACTCATAAAGGGAGAGCTTTAAAAAAGTTAATCGAGTAGCTTGAGTGAAAATATTTTTTGGGGTTGATTCCACGTCTATTTTCCAACACTTTTCAAGAAAAGTACTTTCAATTACTCAATGCTCATCATTCCCAAGACATGGATCCAATTGCCAATGTTACTGCACATTGACAAAAACAACAAGAACCAAAACAAAAATAAAAAGCTTATCTACAGGTGAAAATTAAGGATACCTTCATGCACACATGCTTTACACACACCCCACAACAAACACTTCCAATTCAATCAACAAAGACAACTCTCCATACCATCTATAACTTCCCATACCGATTCAACCCCAAACTGAACTAGAATGTTAATTTAAAATTATTTTACTATATTATAACTAGATTCAATGGAAGACAACCCAATACCCTTGGGATCAACTAGCCTTCTTGGTGTTTTGAAAAGGAAGATAGCCACTACCTACATCCCAAATGCATAAAGAGTGGTGACATGCAATAACTTATTGAATATTCTATATGCAATGATATAATGAAATCCATAAGAATAAGATAAATTATCAAACCTATTAAATATTCAGCATGCAATGACATGACGAAATCCATAAGGATAGGATATATTATTATGTTGGTTAATTTCTAAAAATACCAAAGAGATAACTCAATAAAAATATATAAATTTCTCAAAATTGGGATAAACATTCTTTCTTGTTACTTAGCCGTACAAAATAATTAAGAATAGGAAAAAAATAAAATTATAACAAATTCAAAACAACAACCAATGTGTGTGAAAAAACATCATCGTCCCTCCAAGTCTGCTAACCACACAGGAACAACACTTATATATATATAACGGTAGAATTATCATCCTAACCGGCACACACACACACACACACACACAAAAGATCTTAGGCTTTCGAATCATAACAAGAGATCTCATCTTATAAGTTTTACAAAATGATCAAACCAGTGATATCTAAATGACTCGAATTAATAGAGTTTTTTATAAAATCACCCCCTTAACCCATCCTATGATGAAAAACTAAAACATTGAAAAAATAGAGTGAAAAAACAGAAACAAGTCCTAACAAACCTGGTAAACCATGCTCCAAGTGTCGGTTTAGTGACGAGCTTGAATGTCTAGACCTAATAATGAACCCATATAATGTTCTATAAATCATCCTACATGATATATGTAACACCCCATTTCGGCTCACCCATGAACCGACCCGGAAATGTCACCGGCGACCGAACCATTCGCTAATCTACTGGGTTCGGTTAAGCCGACCCGGATCTGCTCTCGGCGTCTCAAGATGGAGATGCAAACATGAAATGCATGAATGGGAACAATTGGGTTCTAACGCGGTCCTACATGCATGCTATGATGTATAAGTAAAACAAGATAAAACAATAAATGAGAAACCAAAAGAAAATATATACTACTACGTAAAAACGGACAGAATTTCTCCTAAAAATACAATAAGGGCCAACCTGTCCACAACAAAGGTATATAAATATTTTATCAAAATAGGACAAAACATAACAATCTACTGTGGCATTTCATTATTATCTCATTTTTTTCATCTAAGCCAAGGCTGAACTCAAGGCTCCCTGCTCATTCACATCTATCCGTTCATTTCATAACAAGCAATTCATCAAGATAAAAACATTCTAATTATCATTCACACAGCATTAACACACCATCATTATATATTACACGTGGCAGGTACATGTGTGCGCGGTTCCGTGCTACTCCTCCGCAGTCCTGACAACTTTCATCGCTCGCATTCCTCACCTACATATATATAGAAAAACCATCAGTAACGAGTGTTAACGGCCCGAAAAATAACTAATATCAATCTGGCACAGGAGAGCAAACTCTCCTGTTGAATGAAAACCATATACTTCCTCAAGAACTCTCATCAGGGCACATATGGGAGCCGTCGCCCTCGGGCCGACAACGTCCCCCTTTCTTTCTCATTCTCATACCTTGGCCATTTCTCTATCGCTTCTCGCATCAAATCTCATTCCTTTCCGCCCTCTGCACCTTCCATATTACTCTTGGCCTTGAGTACGAAGGCCGAGCACTCTCAGGCAGTCGCCTTTAGTGCCCTTTGAAACCACAAGTCTAGACATGCGCTGCAATGCAGTACCCGCAAACCTCCACACTTCTCCGGGTTTGAGGAACTCAAAGGTGGAGTTGTCAGGATCCCTCGGGAATGAAACGGCCCGCACACCATTCAAGAGCCCACTATCGACTCACACGTGCCCGCTCGCGTAGCACAGCAGTCAGATTTCTCTCATTCCATCTCTCACTGTAAACATGAAAACTATACATATATAGGCTTGGGTTGGGATTATACAATAGGCCCAAGGCATCGTGAGCTGGATCTGAGGTTCGAAAACAAACTCGAGGGATCTCATCCTTGAGGGTCATTAATCCGGAAAATCGTTGGCTAAAGGCCCGAGTTAAGTGGAATTTGATAAAACGCCACTTAACTCGTCCTGCATATGATAAATCAAATACACAATAGAGTAGTGTAAAAACAGAAAACGAGTCCTAAACGGACCTGGTAGAAGCTCCAAACGGGTCCACGCGCCTAGGCAGCTCCTACACCGTACCTACACAATCAAGCTAAAAACTAACGCCCGCATGATGAATCACACATCCTTTAGCATGCACACACAGTCAACACACATCAAACTATATCAATTCTAGCAAGTCTACTTAGGCTAGTTTGCATTAGATCATGATCATTACCTAGTTACCCTAATTATTTTCTTAGCCTCTATTTTTAACACCACTCAATCAAACAAATTTCATATTTTATCCTTAATCAAATCTACATTTATATATATTATTATAACACACACACAAATCCTGCCATGCAATTCTAATAATCAATATTTTTAAATAATTAAATTAAAATAAATTATACCTCGCGTCGTCGAAAATCGGCGATGGCTAGGGTTTCCGTTTCGTGACTCGAAACTCGAATTCGGCACCTAGCGGCATCCGAAGTCTGATCAGATCGGACCGGGTGCGTTCGGCGGATGATCCGGCGAATTTCCCACGAATCCAAATTTCCGGCGGTTTTCCGGTGAGTGTTGGCAGTTTTTCGGCGGATTCGGATGGTTTTCCGGCGATGATTCGGGACGGGGCAAACAGGGGGTCTATCGGCACCAGCTCGACGAGCTTGGTCCAATGGTGGTGTCAAACAAGGTAGCCAGGGCGGCGATGGCTGTCGGTGGTGACGTCGAAAATGGGTGGCGGCGGCGGCGTGCTTCGATCGGGGTTGCGGCCGGCCTCGACGGCGTTCGGGATGGTGGGGTAAATGTCGGCGACGGCGAGAGGCTGAGACTAGTGGTCACAGTGGCAGCGATGGCGACCAAGACCGAACGGTGGCGGAATCCGGCCCTAAGTGGCGACGGCCGAAGCGGCTTTGTGGCATCGCGGCAGCACGCCAGGAGGCAATTGATGGCCGGGGTCGGTCTGGGCGGCACGGCGACGGCGCGGCAATGCGGAGCGGCGTCGATCGGCGGCAGTGCGGCATCAACGGCTGCGGCGGCAGCACACAACGGCGAGGGTTTGGGTGAAGAAGGAGAAGAAATGCTCTAGTGGCAGTTTCATAAATAAGTATTGACTCAGTTCCTACTCGAGTCAAAATAATAACTAGTTCGTAATAAATTCTAAAAAAATCTAGAAAAATATGGAAAAATTCCATAAAATAAAACAAACACAAGAACATCCAAATGACATGCTCTATAATTAATAACCCATCCGAATATAATCTAACGCGTCCTAATGATGCGTTATTCAGCTTAAAACTATTTCTACGATCAAACATATAAAAAGGAAAAATACTGCATACTTTCATATATTCTGATAACTCATTTCTCACCATCTTCTTGACGTTATCATTATATATTCAGGTACACTTGACTTTTATCGCTCATAACTCATAGCTGGCCTCGACTTAGCACGCAGTTCATGAACTAACTCGACTCGAACTAACAGTCGAACCGACCGGTTCTGTAACGTAAAACCCTGACTCTACAATATATATATATATATATATATATGCTCATGTTCATAAAAGCACGTGTCTAAGGTAGAATAACATGACTATATGTATACATAGGAACCTCAAGAATCAATAATTACTCAGATAAAGTGAGAATAAGAGAGATCGACCCACGAAGGATTCAAATTATCCTCACAAAAGACGCATAAACCAAAACAATACTATATCACGAGTAAATTTGGGAGGCTGACAATGAAAAGGAATATGATAGAGATGGTTCTACAAGTCATCAAATTAGTTCAACCAACCACACAAACAATGAAACGAACAAACCCAACCGAATTAATATATAGAATCACGAGCAGAAGCTTGTGTTCGGATTTTACAATGAGGGGGGTGAAAACCCTACGCCAAGATGACCGCTCAACTCTCGTCCCAACCTTGCCGTTGAAGCCCGCTCCCTGTTGGGCCCTTTAGGCCCCCACCCAAGCTCGGAAACCACTGTTGGACCCTTCGGGCCCTCAAAAGGGACTTTAAACAACCAAAGGAAACTCGCAATAGGTGTCACGGGTCTCTCTTAATCCAAAAGTTAACTTAAGGAATAAGGCTTTCCCATTAGCCTATATACAAGTCACCAACAACCTCTACAACCGATGTGGGACAAACCCAACAACTCCCCTTCACACATCGGGCGTGACCCCGAGACAAACCCAACAACTCCCCTTCACACATCGGGCGTGACCCCGAAACATCACCGTCTGACACACTCCCACGGGTCTCTCTTAATCCAAAAGTTAACTTAAGGAATAAGGCTTTCCCATTAGCCTATATACAAGTCACCAACAACCTCTACAACCGATGTGGGACAAACCCAACAACTCCCCTTCACACATCGGGCGTGACCCCGAGACAAACCCAACAACTCCCCTTCACACATCGGGCGTGACCCCGAAACATCACCGTCTGACACACTCCCCTTAAATTAGACGGCACCCACCTGACAAACTCCTCCTCAAATCATCAGGTGAAACCCATGAAGGAAACAACAACAATCGGTGTAGACCTCCTCAAATCATCAGGTGAAACCCATGAAGGAAACAACAACAATCGGTGTAGACAAACCTGGCTCGAACTTGGCTCTGATACCACTTGTTGGGCCCTTTAGGCCCCCACCCAAGCTCGGAAACCACTGTTGGACCCTTTGGGCCCTCAAAAGGGACTTTAAACAACCAAAGGAAACTCGCAATAGGTGTCACGGGCCTCTCTTAATCCAAAAGTTAACTTAAGGAATAAGGTTTTCCCATTAGCCTATATACAAGTCACCAACAACCTCTACAACCGATGTGGGACAAACCCAACAACTCCACTTCACACATCGGGCGTGACCCTGAGACAAACCCAACACTCCCTTCCTAGCTGAGACCTCATCCGGCAACTCCCACCACCTCGAGGGCCTTCTCTAGCAGGTTACAACTAAAATGGTTATCAAGATGATAACAAGGTAGGAGTTCATACATTCATCAAATCATTGACATTATTCTTACTCTTTTTTTAAAAAAAAATCGGGTTGGTTAATATCAACATGGATATAATTTATTACCATCATGGGGTTGTAGAAGTAACAAGTCAGCGACTTGACATGGGTGCACTTCAAGAACAGAACCTCTATTATGACTAAATTCTAATCAAACAGCAACTTGAACTCTACCCACTATAATTCTACAAAGGTGCAAGCCTTCAATCAAACAGGCCTTTAGCTTAATGTTACACAAGATCACAATGTTTTTACTTTGCCCTAGGTATACAATCTAAAATTCATGTATACCCATTTTTTACTGAGCTTTGCCTCCCCATAGGATGCAGGCTCTGGTCGCTTCTTATACCTTCCCCAATACGGAGCTTAGCACACCACACACTTTCCGGTGCCATTTTATGATTGTATTGTTTCACAAAACTTGCTTCTTTAGTTTCACCAAGCTTGCTTCTTTGTTAAGTCTATCCTCATAGGCATTCACTGATTGGAGAAAGCAGCCTCCTTGTTTTTGTTTGAGCCACACTGATGAATACAATATATCAATTTGAACAGACATTCTACAAGAGTAAGGGACAAAGATTGAATTTAAGGAAACCATTTGAAATACAAAATCAACTCAAACTAACGTGAATCATAAATTTGAAACCGATACAAGTAAAAAATTTGACCAAAGGCTCTTGGTGGATTGAAACCACCATCTCCTTAAGAGAATGAATATGCGGGGTGCTCTTAACATTTGAGCTAAACAGCCAAATATTTCATAGAAGAAAAAAAATCTTATTTTGCATAGGATATTAGTCCATGGCAGCTACTAGTTTTATAGCTAATCTGGCTTCTAGAAGTTCCCAAAACATAATTGTTTTGCCAGGTCATCACATGTATCTTTGATTCAAAAAATCCTAACAGGTACCTTGGATTCAAAGGGAGAAAAATAAAATAAAATGAATAGATTTAGGAACAAAAATGTACAAGATTTTGACATGCCTAGAACCCTGCCATATCAATCTATAACTTACTATGAACAGTGTACGTTTTTCACCTTTCCTATCGCCCATGATCTAGTAGATAGATTTCTGCCTGCCAAGCCAATTACTTATAGAGCCAACAAAAGCCAAATAACTATTAACACATGAAATATGGTTAACAAATTTTGGTTCCCATATAGAAAATTTTTTAACTGCTGGAAAATTTGCAATCACTGCTAGTACATGGAAATCAAAATTATTCGTCCATATATCCAATTGGAAAATACCATAAACAAAATTACATTTACCAGGGGCAAAACACAAGTTTGGAAAATTAAAGATAAAAAGAAAAATGCATGTAACAAGGAAAACCAACTCATACTTCAAACAGAAGATCCGATCACCAAATCACAAGATCTAAATGTACGTCACCACAATATATAGCCCATTAACTCATAACTCATAGTACACTAAATTAAAAATGATCGGCCATCACCAGCAACGTGGCTGATCATAGACAACCACCGGGAACAATCTTCTCGACCCTGGATGGAAGCTTTATCCTAACACCGTCAGTTTACAAATTTCATACTTGTATAAACACTTGATAGTTGATACTACTAAGCTATGTATAAAATTTTAAATGTAGGATGAGCTCATAATGTAGAAATATAAATGTGTCTCATGAATTCCACAGAATTAGCTAAACTAAAATTTTTTGCATGACAATCAATATATTAAACAAGCTCAAAGGATAGAAACAGAAATGGTAGCCACTTTAAATGAAGCCCATTGCGTTTCCTAAGTTAAGCTCAAAGTGAAGCAGAACAACTTGAAATGCTTTAATTACACAACAAATGGGGAATTGCATTTAAATTTAAGACATCATCATAAACTATTGTAACATCATAAATCCGGTTCACGCTCAAATTGAGCTAGTATGTCACAGGCCCCAGTTAAGTTGGCTAACCTGAACCTAACTCGTACAGATCTAATCTCGGTGCCTTAAAATGAAGATACGACTCACCATGCATTGATGAATGCACAAACCCTAACATGCTACTATATGGATGACATGCAAACTAATTCACACATCAATAAGAATTCTAAAAATAAAATAGACAGAGTCTCGCTTAAAAGTGCAATTAGGGGCCACCCTGTCAAAATAATATATATAAACAAATATGCATATATCATATATTTGTATTCACATAGAATTCTAATCTAAACTGTATCAATCACTCTGAAGTTTGGGTCTTGACCCACTTGTGCATTCTGTTCACATTTTATATCATATCATCATGTTTTAGCATTTATTCACATCATTCTCACTATAATAACATCATAAACAAAATATTAACCATTCTATCAGCCGACATGTGTGTGCAAGCGACGTCATTGCTCCTTAGTCTAGGCTAGCACATCTAACTCATGGTTATAACCTACATATAGTATAAAAATACGTCAGTAACAAGTATTACTGGTCCAAAATATAACTATAACAAACTGGCTATGAGAGCTAACTCTTATATGAAGAAAAACATTCGTATGCTTCACCAGAACTCTCTGAAGGGCACCTACTAAAGAGCTACTAGGATGCAGACCCGATAGCATCCTCGAACTGACTGCTATGCTGATGCCTCTTTCGGCATTTTCCTTATTTCATTTTTCTCTGGTCCATTAGGACTACAAGTATATCATAAGCCCTCTCCTTTCCTCCATAATTCTTCTGGCCTTGAGCACAAAGGCCGAGTACTCTCAGGTAGTCACCTTTAGTATCCGTTGAACCACAAGTCCGGATGTGTGCTGTACTTAATAGTACCTGTAAACCTCCACGTTCTCTGGGGTGAGGAACTCAAACGCGGAGTTGTCAGGATTCATCGAGAATGAAACAGTCCACTCACTAATCCAGAGCCTACTTTGACTGTCATGTGCATCCGCTCATAGTATGTGCAAAGTCGTGATTTCACCATCTCTCATCTTACGAAACTTGATAAAATTCTATATAAATATTTATATATATATATATATATATATAATAGGCATGGGAAGGGATTTATATAATAGGCCCGAAGGCAACTTGTGGTGGATCTTGTTTTCGAATTCATCCTCGAGGGTTATTAATCCAAAAACTGCTCGGCTAAATGGCCCGAGTTAAGTGGGATTTGATAAAACACCACTTAACCTGTCCTACAAGCATTAAAATAAACATACAATAGAATAGAGCATAAAACAGAGACGAGTCCTAAATAGACATGGTAGAAGCTCCAAGCATGTCATCGCGCCCAGGCAGCGAGCTCCTACTCCGTACCTACACATCAAATCTAGAAGCTAACACCCGTTAATTGAATGATGCACCAACTCAACATGAACATTACACTCACTAACACAATCATCATCCATCACAATCAACAATCATCAATGTGAAAATAATTCTAACTCATCCTATTCATACCCATTTTATTGTGTTTTTTCTAAGTTACGTTGTGGTCAATTAGCATGCTCAGATTCAATTTACCTCATTAGATCACTTAACATTCATTCACAATTAATCAAATCATGCAACTTATCACTTCATTCATAGTTAGACATTTATCACGACGATTAATCAATCCTAGCATGTTGTGCTAAAAATCATCAATTTTAAATAATTAAATCAGAGGTAATTATACCTCTCGTCATCAACAATCGACGATAGCTAGGGTTTCGTCGCACGTCTCAGAGCTCAAATTTGGCACTCGTCTGCATTCAAAGTTTGATCGGGTTCGACTGGATGAATCTAATTTTTCGGTAGTGTTCTAGCGGTTTTATGGTGGCTTTCCGGTGGCAGTTGCCAGTGACGTCTACTGGCGGGATAGCGGTGGTATTGGATACCGTTGGCATTGGTTCGGCAAACCTCACGTGTCTACAACGTTGACATAGTCGGTGGGGGTGACGGCTAGCTGCAAACAGCAAAAATAGAGGCGGCGACAATGGGGTGACGAGATCCAGTGGATGTGGGTGGCGCTGGGCTCCACTTCGAGTCGGGGAAGGTTGCTAGAGGGTCGAAGGTGTCAAGCGAATGGTTTGGCGATGCGAGCGCAGCGTTCCTCTCATCGTGGAGGCCTGGCGGCGGCTGGGGGTGCTCGGGGTGGCACAACGATGGCGCAGTGGTGCTTGGCAGCGTTGATTGACGGTGGTGTGGCATCGGCAGTGCCGGTGGCTACGAACACTGAAGTGAAGGTGATGGCGATCGAGGGTTTGGCGAAAGGAAAAGGGTCGGGGTGGTCGGTGGCAATATTGTAAATAAGTATTGACACAACTCTAATTAGAGTAAAAATAATAACTAGCTTGTAATAAATCCTAAAAATCCAATAAAATAGGGGAAAATTAAATAAAATATAATACAAGCCACAACATCACAATGACATGCTTTATAACTAATAACCCACCCAAACATCATAAATATGCATCCTAATATGGTAAACACCTCAAAACTAATTATACTATCTACTATATATATATATATATATATATATATATATAAAGTAAACTGGCATACTCTCATATATTCTAATAACTCATCCTTTTGTATTGTATTCATGATGTTATCATCATATATTTGGGTACACATGACCCTCACAGCTCATACACACAACTAGCGTCGGCTCAGTACACGTATTCTGAAACTAACTTGACTCGAATCGACGGTTGAATTGATCGGTTCATGAGTACAAAATCGTGACTCAGATCTTGGGTTTTGTAACTACTACACATACATCTCCAAAAAGTATATTTGAAATTCAACATGTTATAAAATCTGCGGAACCTCCTGTTAGGAGAGGAGTAGTTCAATAATTTTACTCAAATAAACAGCACATTTTAACAGCTAACATCCCATACCACTTGATGATTAACTAATTTCATAAGTTGATTGCTCAAAATGATGCGATAAAGCTTCATATATTGTGAACAAAAAATGAACGAACTAACAAATTTCATATTATAAACTTCAAAATATATGTATAAAAACAAAAAATTATCAATCCACTTGAACACATAAAAAAAATAGTCATAAAGACTGTCACATGGTTGTTGGCCGGGGGTGTCGAATGGACTGCAAGAGGTCAGACTTTCAGATGGTTCAACGAGGGCAGGGATTTTATAGCATGTTGGGGGTCGCCGGGGGTCAAGGGGTCGGGGGTCAGCCAGGGTCGGGGGTTGCCAGGGTTGGTGAGCAAATCACCACCATGTTGGAGGCTAGCCAAGGATACAATAATGAAGAGTGTCCCCGCCTTTCCAATATTCTAATCTTGGAAGCCTGAAGGCCTTGACAAGCCATTGGCACAAAAATATTTCCGCCACATATATATTTTAACCCCACCCAACCCATGTGTATACATATAGATTCAATCCAACGGCTGAAAAATTGAGCACAGCCAAGATGGCTGTGCTCAATTGCAGCAATCCTTGCTCCATATATATATATATATATGAGGGGGTTGAAGTGTGCCTTGGGCAGAAAATTTTTCTACCCCAAAGCTTCATCCGAGCCACGCGATTACAAGGATGACCCAGATCTATTATTTTCAAAAAAAAAACCTATACCTCCTCCAACTATGCCGATGGCAGCCGAGTGGCCATGCCGGTCGTAGGCGGCCCTACCTGGCCGCGCTCGGACCAACCCACCCACAGCTGCAACCCTGCCGTGCTCCACCTCGACCCTCCCGACCCCCCTACCTAGCTCCCCCCTCCCCCGCCATGGATCCCCCACCCCGCCGTAGAAGCCCCTCCTCCCCGCTCCCCCTCGACCCCGCCCACCTCGGCCGTGGCCGTATCGGGCCGCGCGGCTACAGAAATTTTGGTTTTTTTTTACAGTGGTCGGACTTGGCCGGCGGAGGGTAGATACTACCGAGCAGCAAAAAAACAAAAACCAAATTTTTTGGCCCATATGACCTCCGGCCGTGGGCCGGCATGTCTGGTAGCCTAGCTACCGGATTTGGCCGATGGGCTGCCAGACAAGACCGCCCACAGCTGGATGTGGCCGGCATGGCTGCCGCCGGCTCCGGGGGAGTTTATTATTATTAAAACATTTGGTTCATCCTTGTAATCAGAAGGCCTAGATCCAACTTGGGGCAGAAAATATTTTCTGCCCCAGGCTTATAAAAAACTTTACCCAATATATATATATATATATATATATATATATATATATATATATATATATATATATATATATATATATATATATATATATATATATATATATATATATATATATATATATATGAGAGCTGTTGTGGTGCCCCCGGGCATAAAAAGTCCCTACAGCTTCATCTGGGCCATCCGATTACAAGGACGGCCCAGACCTATTGTTTTAAAAAAAAGATCCGCGCACTCCTCCCCTTGGCGGCCAAATCCGGATTGTGGCCACGCGGCTGGATCTGGCAGCAGCAACGAAGGGACGGCAGGGTCAAGGCGGAGCTGGGAGGAGGGGTGTCCGTGGTGGGGCGGGGGCATTTGCGGCTCTGGAGGGAGAGCGGGGTAGAGGAGGGAGTCGCGGGCTGTGGGGCAGCCTGCGAATCCCTCCTCTACCCCGCTCCCCCTGGATCCCGCCAACCTGCCGCGGCAGCCCCTTCTCCCCACTCCCACTCAACCCCACCATCCAGCTGCGGCTGCTACCCCTCCCTGCTCCACCTCTACCCCACCGTCTGCCGTGGCCGCCACCCCTCCAACTTCAAAATCGCCGTCGTCACCACGCTACTCACTAGTCCACCCCCCCTCCCCCCGGATGCTGTTCTGCCCCCCGGCGCTGCCCTTCCCACTCCGACGTCCCACCCCCGGCGCCGTCTTGTCTCCAATCACCACCTTGGTGGGTTGCCACCAACATTGGGCGCTGTCCCGCCCCAGCAGCTCCATCCTGCCCCCAGTAGCGCCATCCCGTCCCCATTGCCATCTTGGTTGGTCTAGATTAGAAAGACCAGTAAGATTGAACCCTAAGTCACTCAATCCCATTAAAGCTCAATCCTCCCCCCAAGTCACTCATGCCATCGAGCCTTCGCCTCATTCCACAATCAGTGACAACAACCTCCTCCTCGTCGGCCCCTTACACTACCCCATCCATTGGCATTGTCATCTTCTCGTTGTCGGCCCCTTCGACTTTCTTGTCCCTCTGCCCCTTCGACCTTCTTGTTCATTGGCCCCTTTGTCATTCCATTCTCTCCGTTGTTAGCCCCTTCCACCTCCCTGCAGTCTGGTAGTTCCACCTCTCCTTCCTACCCTTGTTGAGGTTGGCCTTCTTGATCATTTGTACGCGAAAAAATGAATTTTTTTTGTGTAATATGGCCGAATGTGAGTATTATGATCTGAAATTTGTTGTGCAATTGGGTTGATGTTTGGTAGATTTTGTTTGCAATTTGCTAGCTTGTATTTGGAATGTCTTGTAGGCAAATTTGCATTTGGAAGGATTTGTTAGTATAATCATTGTTTAATGCAATTTGTATTCTGTTCAGATCATATTTTGGTGGGCTGCTATTTGTAATGTTTGATAGTTGAGCTGGTTTTGTTGTTTGAATATATTGGGAAGCTGCTTGTGTGTAGTGGAAGATCATTTGATTTTAATAAGTGTAATTGGCAGGTTTTGGTCATCAATTGCTTGTTGATTATACATGGTAAGGGGAGGTGAAGTTCTACCATTACTTACTACTTGATGTTTTGTTTCGGCAATTTTTTATTCGTGGTGTTTGAAATTGTTAATTTTTGCATGTTGTGCATGTGTGGAGGCTTTGCCTTATCTTTTGTGCCAGCGTGATCCGATTACAATTCGGATTCCATCTTTTGTTAGGTTATGTGGGTTGAGCTCATTGATTTAGGATGCAAGGCTCCACTCATCCAGGTTCATAGGACTCTCTTGCTCCACCCTTATGGTTGGCTCTTGACTATCATGTTTAATCGCGTTTTAAACGATAGGATGGTGTTGGTGGCATTTTTATCGAATCCCTCTGATACTGGGTCATTTAGTCGCATTTTATCGTAAGCTTAATAGAACTACAAGGATGAGATCCCTTGTAGGTTTTCAAACTAAAGCTCAAAAATGTACAATACAAGTCTCTTCCCTAAGCCTATTTTATAAGTATGTGCATTTTTTTATGGAATTCACAAATAAAAGAGTGAGCGGAATAGAGAAATGCAGATTGCACTAGTATCCCTTCTACCCTTAAATGGTATATGTAGGGTACTGTGAATGTAGCGCATTTTTAGAAATTGTGGTACATTGATTTTGAACTACATGGGTACTGTGGTGGTGATATATGGAAAATGCGAGGGTATAAGCGATATATGAAAGCTTTTATATTTGTAAGATGCCGCTTTGTAGGCAATTATGGTATCATATGTGGCCGCATCGGCCTTCGCTTACCACCCAGTATGATTCTAGAAGTTTCTACAACTTTTCGTAGGTATTTAGATACCCATTTACCAGTAATGTTATATTCCTAGTCTCTATAAGACTAGTAATTAATTCCTTGATCACTGCTGTTTTTCTCTAATATATGTAGCTAGTTAGTCTTTTGACCAACATAGGCGAACAGATCGAAAGGCTCATGGTGGGGTATTTTGTATTGTATTTGTGTTAATTACCATATTGATGTAATAATTAATTGGGATGCAGTATGTTACAGAATAAGTCATGAAGTTATAGGAACTTGTATGGTTCGGGATAAGTTAATTGATTGTTGTTGTGCACGTATGCTTTTTATATCATTACATTATTATTGTGGGGCAGTGACACTTTGGGGCACTCTAACCATCGTCTTCAGGGTATAAGCCTCAAAGTCCCGGAACACGATGAGGAGCTTACCAAGTATGCGAAAATATATTTGTCGTAGTTGTATGTGTGGGATAAAGAAACGTGGGTAGGAGGAGCATACGGTTCACACCGCTTGAAGACCCATGTGAAGTCTGGGTGTTAGGGGTTGATGCTTTGGCATTTGATTATGATATGTTTAATTATTTTATAATTTTCTTGTACATTTTGGGTATGTGGAATAGGTAACCATGACCATTGTTGAAATACTTCTCATTTATCTGCATGTAAGAAATTAAGAAATGTAATGAATCACTTGAACTAAGTGGCAAGAAAAGGTTCATGTCAAAACATGCAACCTCAAAACTATTAGTAGGGGTACACCTCTTCTACAGTTGAGAGTGATCATCAGCATTTTTAAAGTCACCACTCATAGTCACTAGGGAGGTTTTGGTTCTATTGCAGCTATGGGTGATCATATAGGATCCTTAAGTTTAATAGTCTCTTTATGCTAGTATGAATCGAGCATGCATATGTGATGAAACCCACTAAGGTTGCCCGTCTTAAGCCTCCTCGATGGTTGAGATTCGCTTTTATAAAGTTTGTACGAGAGTAGTCTAACGACTAGTTTTCAATTTACAGCATACTTCAGTCCGCTCTTAGGCCGAAAAATAGGGTGTTACATCTGCTGCATATATTCTTGAAGTTGTTGATTTGTAATTTTGTTCCCAACCATCTAGATACAAAGACAAGATGGGGAACAATTGTCCACAAATTTGTTAGTCAACCTATTTGTAACGACCTGCCTTAGTCGGATGGGGTTTACCCAGAAATACGAAGGATGCAAAAATAAAATGCATGCACATGCATCATAACATGGTAGACAATTCTGCTTGAGGTATAATGTAACGAAAATAATTAAATATGATATTCAAACATCCTTAATAAATTATTAACTACAAACATAAATTATGTTATATTAGATGTAACATGCAAACAATGACATAAAATTAACCAACTAGGCAAAAGCAAAGTCTCACAGCTCCAAACAGTTTCTCATAGTCACAATTATAACTTAAATAATGATAAATAAGAAGTTCATTTTTTCATCAATTCTTCCAATCTGGTTTGGTAAGGGAATCACCAACCACACCCTCAACTATTAGTTTGAAGTCACTCACATACAATTATAAAATGGCGTTACTAATAAAACCACTAAGTTATATAATTACAAGAAACAAGTCAATGTATTTCATATCATTATTTTATAAGTCTTTTAGTGATTATGAGTCTATGCCAAGATCCAATTATGCCGGGAGGGGGTCCACTCTATCCAATTATAATATAATGTATGTGCACACACTCTACGTGACCCATAACCTATAGTAACTAATATTGTCATTGATTCACCCTCTCAGTATCCCAAATGCATAATCGTGTCACCTTACTAGATAATAAAATTATACATAAGTATAATTTTGTAAAAGGAATAATGCATCGTATGGAATGACTTAATTATATCATAATCTTATATCATGACTTAACAAAATAAAAACATGCAGCAAAGAAGTATAAAATAAAATAAATGTTTAAATTTACACTATTAAAACATGTCTGATGAGATAATTAATTATTTATGTGACAAAATCAATTAAGTCATACCTACATTTTAAATTCATTATTCAAATCACAATTCACCCTTAGTCAACAAAAAAATAATTATTAACTTACAAATATGTATTTAATTACTAATACTAGCGTATTTTCCTTGACGCTTTATTTATTTAATGAAAGAAATCTTATTAAGATTACCATCTTAGGGATTAAAGTTACCATTTAAACCTTTAATTAATATTACTTCTTAACATTGAATAAGCAAGTAACAATTATCCATTC
>JAURVB010009592.1:0-19683 GCA_033002965.1 Piper betle | reverse complement strand
CGACTTTTGTTATAGTACCTGTTCGTAACTGTAACGTAGGCTAATTTTGCTACTTGGGAGCCTTGGCATGGCAAATTTGGGTTTTCTCAGCCCGTAGATAGATGCTCTAAAATTGCAGAGCTGCTTAGGGAGTTGGCTGCATGCATTTTCACATTGGAAGGGATGATCTGCTTACCACGTTCACATAAACAGGCATGACCATCTCCACTCTCTCCCTTCTCCAAAAGAATTCAGTGAATGTATAATCGTATAAACGGAAGTTGAAGCTAAAAAAATGTGTCAAAGACTTAATAAAAAACATAGAGTTGTAGTTGGAAGCACAGATAAAATTATTGTAGCCACTTTAATCTCTTACTTGATTTTGTCGGGAAATTAATTAAGCACAAGTCCGTTGGTAATTCTATTGTAATAAAAAGTGGATCATGCAAGTGGCTTGGAGAATTCTGTAAATAATACTAGAGATGAATTGCTTTTTGGAATAATCGAACATAGTATAGTTTCTCTTGACATCCCTTGTTCTCTCCCTTCTCTTCTAATTGACAGCTTTGAACATTGCGTACAGATTTCACCCTTGAGAATGATTGTCCAGGAACCTTGTATAGCAATGGGCAATCTACTAAGTTCTACGTTGATGGAACTCAAGCTAAGTCTCCTAAAAACACAAAAAACTTATCTCCAGGAATCGATGGCGGCGAGGTTGAGCTCGACAACGGCGGAACTAAGATCTGCCATTTCCAGTTCTCTTATGTTGGAAGTGGGAAGCCAAAATGCGATGGTTGATAATGGTGCCCTTATCGGTTTCGTTTCCGCGCTGTTCAATACGGCAGACAAAGTTGAAAGATTGGCCAAGGAAGTGGAAGACCTGAAGGATATTGCAAGTTTTTCTAAGTGATAAGACTTGAAAATAATGAATGCCCCGTCAAAACTTTTGCTTGAGCAGATGGCTGATATATATTAACAATAAACGTCACTCTATCGTATTGTAGTACAATTTTACAAGACATGGAAATAATCATTGGCGCAATGCTTATGACCCGTCAAGAATTAAGTTCTTAATTGGCAATTCTAATGCTTACAAGAACTATTAGACTCTGCTTAAGACAACAATTCCATTAAAAAAACACTGATGGTTTGAAACATAACAGCGCCAAATCTGCTAATTAGAACTCATTAATTAAAATACTGATGGATTTTAGTACCAGAAGCCGCGATGAAGCAAAAGTGGAAGCATTAAAGATTTGACTGTATACCCCAAGGTTCATTCAGCAAGAGAATACAATACAGGAGCATAAATCTGTTTAACGAGAGTATTTCGCTACATTGGGACCTTTATAGTGACGGCCACAGTTCACCCGGGCTTCGGTCACCGGCTTCCCTGCCATCAGGTCACCTACAAAAAAATAACTTCCATTAGAACCTCCTACATAATTTGCCACAGTCCGAGCAGCAACAAGATAATGAACACCGCTAACTGAATTATGCTGAAAAACTGAGTTGAGCCGTCATTATTAACTTCAGCATAACTCAATGATGAGTTGAGACAATACCTAATAAGATTAGTCAACATGTTAGCACATCGTTAACAAATTGTATAATGACCTCCTGATTCAACCCACAAAATTATCACTAAGTGCTCTTCCTTTACCAGTAAGCAAATTGTATTTTAGAAAAGCCCTTTTGTCTCACTAATCACATGTTCATGACCAATTTATATAGAAGAGAGTTGAGCTAATATCTATTAAAAATAGCCAACATGAGAATATTGTTAACAAAACAGAATTAATCCCTCCCAACTCAACCATTAAAATCATAAATAAGTGTTCTATTTTGGCTCTTGACCAGTATCATCTGATGTCATTGTCACAAACAATTCATACCACGTAAGTTGGGATTGCCTGCATGGATTTAATATCAATTCCACATTTAAATCAATGACATGAAACCCATGCAGAAGCAAATTTGTAAGTTTTTATTGCGGAATCGCATCCAATCCTTGAAGAAGGAAAAGGACTTAAGGCTTTAATATCATTATTGCATTACACACCTCCATATGATCAACGGAAAGGTATGATCCTATCATTGAATAAAAATTTTGACATGGTAATTTTTTTGCTGCGCGTCTGGGGTAGTAAGGTATCCAATTTGCCTCTGGAGAAAAACACATGGCAGAACCACCCTTGAACAAATAGAGCTTAAAAAAGCAGTTTTGACAGGACATCAAGGCCTCACACTAATCACTTTCCTAATAACAATATAAATCAGATGAGATCAATATTTCAAAAGTAAAATAATATTCCAAATAACTCTGGGAATGTAGGAAAGCCAATTAAAATGTGCAAAGCAATCACATTAATATTGTGTTAACCCAGACGCCCCACTAAAAATCAGCTATATTTGATGATCATTCCAAAAAAGAGACCGGCAAAACACACCTCCAAGCTTCTTGATAACAAAAACAAATATGATATATAGAATGCAACCCAAAAAAACAAAGAGAGAGAGAGAGAAGTGGTCATAAACAGATGGACAAAAATGTTAACAGGTTATTAAATTGAAGGAACAACACAAAAAGGAAAGCAACAAGATAACTTATTCAAATGGAAACGCTAGATGTTAACATTCAAAAAACACAAGCTGGTGGGCATCGAATATTGGGACTAAAATAAGAGGGAAACCAATTTTCAGCAAGTATGAAAATGACTAAACATTGAAGATATAACATCGAGCAAATGAGAATAACAGAAAATATATTAAAGATTAAAACAAAAGAAATGCTCAAATAACATCTGAGTTCAATTTTACCTCTCCATAAATTGCATCACAAAAGTAAGTTGTCAAGACTGGGCATCCAAACAAATTTCAAGACCTTTCCCACCAATTGTTGCTACAGTACATTGGAATCCATATTCCTCTAGTTCCACAATCACCTTATCAATGACGCGGCTCGATAATGCTTTCATATTGTCAAGGATATTATGTTGCAAAAAATTCAAGACAGTATAAATTTTTTTTTAAAGACCAAAAGCTGAAGGTTAGGAATTGTAGGCTGGAACTCTTCAAACTGGTTATCATAAAAATAATTTTCACAGATAATAACATTGACTGGCTAATACTCAAATGCAAGCACCTTGGCTCCCTTCACCATACACTAGACACCTTCTTCTTCTTCTTCCTCTAGGATCCATGCAATTACAAAATTCATCCCCAAAGCAAAAATGTCATCCGGGACGACTTTGAACCCAAATAAAATTAGGTTTTATGAGCCCCTTACACCTTTGCATGGACACTTTGCCAATTCAGGATATACAAGTAACCGGTAATGAACCAAAAATTTTTTGTGAATCCAGCCGAAGAATAATTGAATATAATAAACAAACAAACCATATATTTACCCTAAACATGCAAATTTCATGCTTCATATGTAAAAAGGAAAAAATGTTAAAAAATTAGCAGGATACATGTCGGTAGTAAGGTAAGAACGCATCCTCCACCACCAGCCCCAGTCAACTTTGAGGTCAAATTATACTTCATCGTAGTTCGCAGAACAGTTTCTATAGATGCATGGCTAACACTCATGCTTTGGAGTAAACCTTGATTCATTTCCATTAGTTCCTCTAATTTCTCCTCTTTTTCTGTAATAGAGAGATCATCTGAGGCAGGAGATTGGATGACACAAGACAGTTCCTTACTGATAGAGTCTACAGCTGAAAATATGGCATTCATGGCATCTGGGTGCCTTGCGGTCCTTTCAAAGACTCCTGCCACTAATGCTTTTGTGTTCCTCCCAACTTTAGTGTTTGTGATTAGCATCTTTAGTGGTGACGCACAATTAAAGTGGCTTAACTTTCCTGACTGGAACGTGATCATTTTTCCTGATAGACAAATATTTGTTACAAATTCACAATCTCTTAATTCCTGCCACTTTTTTTATTTCCAGTTAATTTATTAAGGAAAATGCATCTATCTAAAAACATCATTATGCAACTATATGAAAACACCATTATGCAGTGATATGCAGTGTCAAAACAAAAGAAGAGAAGGCAATACCGTATGTACTGACTGTGTTATCAATTCCTGAGGGCTTCCCATGAATAATTTTTTCTCCTTCAAAAGCCCATCTGTTTACCAATTCAACATCAGATTGCTCAAGAGATACCCATTCACGATGGTCAGCATTTACATTTAAAACACCTGAAGACGCAAGTAGTGCTGCTGAAAGCGAGACACAAAGTGCAGCCGAGGAACCCAATCCCGATCCAAGAGGCAGATCAGAAATGATTACCACGGAAGCAGGCCTATAACTGAATGACAATACAAAAGAAATAGAAGGCGTTAGGGGAAAAAGAATATAAAATAAACCACACAAATACATTAAAAGGACACCTATACACAAGAAAACTAACAAGTAAATACCCTAGAATAGAGATGTATAGCCACAGAAAAGCAGAAATTCCAGAAGACAGCCCAATTTTAGCCTCAGGAATGCTTTGCTCCTCAACAAGAAGGGTTATAAGCTTCAGGGTATCTACTGAACATGTCTCCTTTGATAGAGGATTTGGAATGATTGAATCAGATAAAATGTTCTTAATTCTACCCATCGACCATGAAAAAACAAAGCCCACGTCCTTGCTCTGCAGTTCTAGGAGATCCTTATCACTCTCTGTAGTTAACAAGAGCAGACCAGTCAAACCATAAGCTAGCAATGTAAGCAAGTAATTGAACAATGCTAAAACATGAGATAAAAATCATTATTATTTTGTCAATGATAATAAAAAAGCTGAGTAATGTAGATATAGAGATAGAAAGATCATGAAAATGGAGCCTTTGTCACCCAACTCACTGAAAAAACAGGACATCTAAGTCAACCTTATACACAGACTTCATAATTTTAACTAACTGTTTCTCATCCACGGAATAAACAAGTCAGAAATTTTTAAAACAAAATCACGAAATAATTAAAAACTAGATTTAAATGCTTGAATATCAACCTGAAGAGTGACTTTGAACAAGCACGTTAGTATAGAGATCAATGGATGCAGCAACGGCAGTAGATCCATGAACAACTGCATGTTCTCCTGAGAGTATGACCTTCCCTGGGGCCCGAGCTCGAACAACCATTCTGCAATGTTCTTTTATCAATTGACAGTGCTGAGTCTCCAAACGATCACTTAAGCCTGTATAAAGTTTACAACAATGCAGACAAAATTAGTGGCCTTGACAAATTTCCATGCAAACCCATATTGTTAATATTTATAATTATGAATATTAATGATATATAGCCTATTGTCACACTAAGAATACTAAAAGAATCTCAGGATACCAAACAGAAGTGACTGTTTGTTGTTCTATGGAAGATAAAGGGCCTCAAAATATCTCTATAAATATGAACTCATTTACCTCGTTCTAAAACAAGATAGGATGCAAGAGAAAAGGAGAGAAATAGAAAAATAATATTGAGATAGGAAAAAGATTAATATTATTCACTAGTTTAATCTTATACAGAATATTGAAATAGAGAAATCTCGTAATCTAAATAATATAGGTTAGTTAAGTAATCTTCTTGTATATTTCTATATATTTGATGGTTGTAATCCTTGGAGGGACAGATTAAAGGAAGACAAATAGGCTGCAAATCTGATCGTACCAGCTCTTACTCAACTAGTTGCTGCTGCTCTTGTCTCGCTAACTCTTTAATCATCCACTGATCTCGGTAACTGGGGTTTTAGTGCATTAGTTTAGTCCCATTAGTACCTTTACTGTATTAGTGCCTTTCTAACTTTCTTTCCTGTTGCTAACCGGTCTTTCAAATAAGAGTTGTACGGAATGCTTCTGTTTTTCAGTATGATCTCTATCATCATCTCTATGCCCTTTAAAAATTCTCCTAACCCCCCTAGGTCTATGAATTTCTCTATCAATTCCATTACCTTCTCCTTACCCATGAGGTTCCAACATTTGATCCTTAATTTACCTAGGAATCGTTCCCGGGCATCCTCAAAAAAGAAGAGGTTTTTATACACCCTAACCCCATCTCTTGGAAAGAAAAAGGTAGCACCGAAGAAAGGAAAGAGCGAGATGGTTGTTTTTGTTGTTCCCGCAAAGCGAAGATCATTCGCCAAGCGAATGAAGTGGGTCAATTTCAACCTCTTTTCTGCTTCGGCCAAACACTTTTTCTCGCTTGGTTAGACTCAGTCTCATAGTAGAGGAAAAAGATGCAATCGCTCTCATTCACTCGCACTTAAGGGGCTTCCGAAAAAGCGTGGCTATTGCAAAGGTAGACAGACTAAGAGAGAGGTGGCAAGAGTACGGTACGGTATCCCTCAGTGGGGGCGGGGCCAGGAACTCAAGAAAGCGCTACGGTAGAGGTGTCATAAACTGCTTTTAAGGCGCTTAGACCAATCACACTATAGAAGAATGGGAACCCAAGAACAGAAAGTCGATCTACGATCTATGAAAGAGAGGACTGAAGAAAAGCATTGAACTTCTTAGCTCACTCAACGAAGACAGAAAAAAGGAATAGTTTCGAAAAAACAGTTAAAAGCATTTCTCCAGAAAGCTTGAAAGGCTAAGGTACCGAATGCATAGGACTCCTTAAACCACTACACGGAATACGATAAAGACAAAGATAGAAGGAAATCAAGGAGTCTCCCTCCTGGGCTTCCCCTATTACACGAAGAGCACCTGACGATGGAATGGAATGATAGACCGGCTTAGACCACTAGGAGCTATTCTACCAAGATCAAATGATGACCTTTCCTATCAGCGAGTTCAGATCCTTTTGTTCGAAATTTCTTCGTTCGTACCGAACTGCTTGCAGAATCAAATCCTGTTCCACAAGATCCTATATCAGCTATACATCCTCCTTGCATTTATGCCGGAGACGTCGCCAGTGCTATGGGCTTTGACTTATGTAGATCAAAAATTTTGAATGGGATTGTGGCACTCCACACGCCGCCAATGCCGAAGGATGCCGCCGAAAAGAATGGAACGCTGCTTCGCTCTGCTGGATGCGTCGGATCCCGTAGAACAAGCGGGCTCTTTCTCTTGATACAAGGGTTTTCCAAGTTACGTCTATATTCTTTTGGTTTTGTTTTATTTTATTTCTCATACATTATTTTCACTTGTCTTGTGCCTGCTGTTGTTGTTCTTTAACTTTGGGGATTTTTCCCAACACATACTCATGCCTAAGCTCTCCACAAATTTAGTAGGAATAGTCTTGCTATAAAACACACTAAGTAACAAATTGGCATTTCCAAGTTAGCAGATTTGTAAACAAAATAAGTTATAGAGACGCACATAGAAGCCATTTAAACACAGAAAACACAACCCATAGAAGCCATATAAAACAAGGGGCAACACAGGCTCGATCCAACCTATCGACTTTCAAAACACGTACGATATATAAAGCAAAAGTCTAAATCTTTTCCTCCTCACATGAAACCTTTTTAACTATGAAAATAAACTAAATTGGAGAAAAAAAGAAAGTGCCTCACTGGAATAATCCGGTGGTCAAAGTGGTAGGAGAGTGCTCCAGAGATTGAGAGCCGAGGCGGAATGCAAGAGTAAAATCACTTCCACGCCTATAGTATAGGACAATCACGCAGCGGAGATGGTGGTAGAGATGGGCGGCCAGAGGCAACTGCGGCGCAACGACGGCGGCTTGGGAAGGAGATGGCTTCTCCACGCGATCAACAGCCTTTGCGAGAAAAAGAAACGTTCGGATAATTATGCCCTTGTTGCTGTTTTTAAACCAAACCCAGCTCATTATAATTCGGTTCAGAACCAACACATGGGCACTATTGAGTATTGATTGTTCCATAAATGGTATGCATTAATTGATGACGTTGATCGAGTTTAGATAAGGCTTGGGGGGAAAAAAGTTAGATTAGGCTAAGCAATTAGAGAAGAGTAGGCAGTAATTTTTTTTTAAAAAAGACTATTAGTTGGGTAATTAATGGTGTGAACTGTGAAGAGAGAGTGAGCCCAGATCCAATGAAACTGGATGAATAATCATTGTTTCCTTCACTTGGATGATGCTGCAATTTAAGGCCGTATACACATACACTTTAATTCGTATCACACGACAATTTTTTGACTCAGGCACACAAAATTGAAAAGCCGATATTATATAGATAGATGAAGATATTAAAATAACTCTCTTGCCATATGTGATACATTGGCCGTTTGATTGGCCGACCAGCAAAAGCAATTCATGGCTACCTTCTCAGGAGTTGCGTAGTCACTGAGACATATGATCTCGAAGTTTGCTGTCACCAACTTGAATAAAGAATTTTTACCCTAAAAAGAGAAGATATTTTTCAACAAAATCACACTACCAGCCGAACACAAAAGCTCCTGAACAAAAGACAAATCACTCTTCCAGGGTTTTGTGATTCTGCTGAAAGCGAGATAAAAAATGTAGATCCTAATCAAAAAATAAATAATAAAAATGAAGTTCCTTAATTTTTTGAAAAAAAAATATACTTCTTTCAATGCAATGCGATCACATATTAGTGCACGGAATATCATATATCAAAGTTTCAAACGAACTTTCATGACAAATGATACATACATCCGTAATTCGTTTCAAAAGAATTCGATGAGCCCATTAACACAAAAGTGTGCTACTTAGAGTCTTAGTGGGCTTCATCAATTCATATCTGCTAAGTTTCATACTAAAGCCCATTAGCCTAGTTAAGAGCCCCCACATGCACAAGATCGCCACCCTGATATGATGCATATGCAAATATGCATCTATTAAAAGTGACTCGACATGAACACCTTGTGTCTAAGTCTACCCGTGTTAAAATAATATTATGTGTTAAAATATAATAATTATCCGAACATTTCTTTTCCTCGCAAAAGTTGTCGCGTGGAGAAGCCATCTCCTTCCCAAGCCGCCGTCGCCGCCCGCCATCACATTGCAGCCGCCGCCGGGTGCCCATCTCCACCACCATCTCCGCCGCGTGATCCTCCGTACATTATAGACATGGAAGTGATTTTGCTTTTACATTCCGCCTCGGCTCTCGGTCTCCGGAGCACTCTCCCACCACTTTGACCACCGGATTATTCCGGTGAGGCACTTTCTTTCTTTTCCCATTTTAGTTCATTTTCACAATTAAAAAGATTTCATATGAAGAGGAAAAGATTTAGACTTATACTGTATATATTTTGGAGGTCGATCCATCGAGCCTACATTGCCCCTGGTATATGGCTTTTATGGGTTGTCTTTCCTGCATTTAAATGATTTCTATGTGTGTCTCAGTAACTTATTTTGTTTACAAAGGCATGAGTATGTGAAGAGAATGATTTTTCTACAACATGATGCAGAAAAGGAGTCTACACCTAATTTGATTTGAGCCGTTTTAGATCAAATCCTTAAAAAAATACCTAAACCTCACCCCTCCTCCCTCCCTCCCACTCTCGTCGCCCCCTCCCCCTCCCGCCCTCCCCGCCACCGCGCTCCCTCCCTCCCCATCCCACCTCCCCCCTATCTTCGTTGCCGCCTCCCCCCTGCCGCCCCCTCCCACCTCCCTCCCATCCCCGTCGCCACCTTCCCCCCCCTCCTTGCCGCCCTCTAACCCCATCACCACCTCCCCCTCCAGCCCCCCTGCCCTCCCCCTCCCACCTCCCTCCCCTCCCCTCCTCCCACCCCCGTCGCCATGTTGAGATCCCTAGCCATGGCAGCGTTGAATCCCACTCAATATATATTAGCCTGTTGAGATCCCTTTAACATACTCAATCCCTTTCTGCATGATGTTATAAAAAAACTATTTTCATATATATATATATAAAATAAATTTTCTGCAACATGATGTAGAAAGGGATTTTACACAATATGATCTGAGCGGTCCATTTTACATGAACGGCTCAGATCAAATCCTAAAAAAATACCTAAACCTCACCCTTCCTCCCTCCCTGCTACAATGTAGAAGATTAAACAAAACATAGAGCCAAGACATACTGTAAGTGGAAGTATCAATCTACTCAGGCAGCTCCTTAATATCAACCTCAAACCGCTCTTGAACCTACAAAACGCCATGTCAACTAAGAGAAGGCAAAAAATCATTAAAGAGTAAGCAAGAAATAGCAAATCATTAATTTTTCAAACCTGGTTAAGAACATCTGAATCTGAAGCTAAAGACACAAACGTGATTGCAAGCCCTTTTAGTCCCAAATCTACCAGCTCTTCCAACCTGTTTAACGCATAGACATTCCGAACTAAGTACACTATGCACGCATACTAAGTACACTATACACTAAGAATTTAAAAAAACCTAGATCGTTGAAGCCGGGGAGAGGCGGACTGGGGGAGGAGCGCACGGCAGCGCGATCGGCTGCGGCGGCGACGTGGGTGGGTGGGGCGCCGCGACAGGGGGGCGGTGGCGGGAGGATCAGGGGACCGGGCCAGCAAGGGGGGGGGACGGGGCGGGGTGGACTGGGCAGGGGGAAGGCGGCGACGGGGGTGGGAGGGAGGTGGGAGGGGGGCGGCAGGGAGGGGGACAGCAGGGGGAGGAGGAAACGGGGGTGGGAGAGGAGGCAGGGAGGGGGAGGGGCCGCCGGCAGGGGGGCGGTAAGGGGGCGGCAGGGGGGAGGCGGCGACGGGGATGGGAGGGAGGTGGGAGGGGGAAGACGGCGACGGAGATGGGAGGGAGGTGGGACGGGGAGGGCAGGGAGGGCGCGGGGCAGCAGGGAGGGCGGGAGGGGAAGGCGGCGACGGGAGTGGAAGGGAGGACAGGTGTTGTTTTAGGTATTTTGTTTTAGGACTTGATCTGGCCGTTTATGTAAAATGGACGGCCCACATTAAATTGGGTGTGGTCCATACATGAATACGGATAAGAATGAGTTACTCAATTAGATTGAATCGGTCTAAATCGATCAAGAATTAGTTCACTTGAATTGGTCTAAATCGGTCATATATAATAATTTAACAACTAATAATATAAATATATAAAAATTAGTTATTGATATAATTTTGATATTATTGTGTGTATTATATTTTATGATATTTTTTTGGATTTTTTAAATTATTTAAAATTAGTTATTAATTTTAAATCAAGTCAGAGTAAAGTCAACTTTTAATTACGAGAATGCTATCACTATATTTCTTTCCCTGTTCACTCACCCGACAAGCCCCCACTACTTCACCCCACCGCTGCCACGTCTAGCTACCGTGTCGCCGCCTCGCGTAGCTGCGCGCTCCGCTGCGTCACCGCTCCCACCATGCCCGGCCTCCCCCGCCGCCCATGGCCCCCCCCCCCCACTGACTGTCCCCCACAAACCTTGTCACCACTTCAAGTTGTTGTTCTGCCATCGCCCAACCCCATCCCCCCTACCCGGCCCGCCACCCCTTCCCCCATGGCTCAGTCGCATGTCCTCCCCCGCCCTGTCCCCTCTTGCTCCACAGCTCAATTTGGTCAAAATCAGCTCGAATCAGTCGAAATTGGCTCAACTCGATCGAAATCAGCTCGACTCATTCGAAACGGCGATTTACCCACTTTTTGGATTGGAAACCTTCCAATCCGATTTAAATCGGCCGATTTCGAGTGGAATCGGCCGATTTTGCCATCCATGGTGTAGACTCCTTGTACCGTGCTACAGAAAAACCATTTTATATATATATATATATATATATATATAGAAAGGTTAAATATGTTAAGTTAAGGTCAAACTTTTTATTATAGACCCTAGTTCGAGACTAGACTGATATCCGTCTAAGTACCTTATTCTTAGGTCTATATCTTTTCCATCTTTTAAATATGTTGATTTTGTATGAATAAGAAGTAAAATATAAAAGAAATATTTTAATTTATAAAGAGTAAATTATTATGTAATTTGGGATATAAAATTTCTTTTAAAAAAATTGTGTTTTTTCCAAGAAATTTTATTGTCCTTAAATTTTTAATGGGACTACTTGGTTGAAGATCTTACTTACATTGTACTACAAAATAATTTTAAAATGTACAATGTTTTAGTGAAAAATCAATACTTTTGTCATGAATTATTATATATAAACTTCATAATTTTTTTATTTATAATACTAATCAAACAAAACCTAGGAAAAAAAAACACAAAAGCTAGCTAAATTTTCACCCTTATCAAACCCCCAATTATCTATTACAAAATTTGAGACAATATAATCGCAACAATACAAACAGAAAAAAGGGTAAATAAAATAAAACAAATAAAAAATACACAAAAATACGCAGTGATTTGGCAAAGAAAAATTCTATATCTACGTTGCTCACCCACGTTGTATGGATCATACTTATCCATAGTATCAATCTTTGACAAAGTCATTTATGATCCCAATTAAATTAGGTATTGCTATAAACAATTAAAAAATTTGTGTAATCAATATTTACATACGAAAAAAAGTATAAAATACACTATAAAATAATACACAAATGAGGAGTTAGGACAGATATAAGATTGACGGAGGAGTCAAAAAGTGTTATAAACAAATCTCGTGAGCCAGGACAAGCCTAAGAGGAGCTAAAAAAGGGCTACAGACAAATCTTGCATATTCATAATGACAAAGGAGCCTGAAAGAGCTATAGACAAATCTCATATCAATTTTACGCTGCCCTGTTAATGGCCGGGGATAATTGGGTGACTACTAGACATAGATGGAGAAATCAGCCAATTCCACTCAAGACTTGGCTGATTTAAATCGGATCGGAAGGTTTCCAATTCGATTTTATCGGCTTTAATAAGAATCGGTCCGTGAATCGAACGATTCAAGCTGATTCTGACCAAATCAAGCCGATTTTGGAATCGGCCGATTTTGGAATCGGCCGATTTTGGATGACGACGATAAACGGAGAGGGGGAGGATGGGGCAGCAATGGCGAGCGGCAACTGGGCGATCGAGGGGCTAGGTGGGGGGCGAGGGGGAGACAATCTAGAGGGACGAAAGGGGGTGGCGGGACGGGGAGCAGGGCGGGGCAGGGGGCACGGGGGGACGGGGGTAGCGGAGCCAGCGTGGTGATGCAGGGCATGGCGGGGGGCACAGGGGGGCAGGGGAGCATGGGCAGGGCAGGGCAGGCTGGGAGGCAGGGCTGGGCGACGACGGCTGGGAGGGACGAGACAGGGCCGGTGGGGGAGGAAGGGCGCGGCGGTGGTGACGGGGGAAGGAGGGTGGCGAGTGTGGGAGAGAGAGGGGAAAGAAATAAAAGAAATAATCGTGGCATTCTTGTAATTAAAATTTGACTCGAATCAGACTCGAGTAAAATATAATAACTAACTCTAAATAATTCAATAAAATCCAAAAAATATTAAAAAATACTATACAAGATAATATATATCATAATATCAAAATGACATGTTCTACAACTGAAAACCTACCGATTTGGATTAAATTAAAATTTTTGTATAAGACTAATTTAGACTGATTCAACTAAACCAATTTAAACCGATTCGATTTGATTTAGTGGCTCCCTATAAAATCGATTCCGATTTTTCCAACTATGCTACTGGATGAGTTGGGTAAAAGCTCTTTAATTAATGTACTGCCAATATTGAGTATGAATTGGAAGCAATTACAAAATTAGACCTTTTTGTTTGTTGTTTAGTTTGATTTCGATTTTCCATTAATTCACCTTTTTTTACCAATTGACACATGGAAAAAATCTAAGTAGATACTAAATTGAATGTATTTGTGATTATTTTACAACTTATAGCAACTATTTATATTTTTATCATGAGCTCACTCATAGAAGGATCTTAATTTTCTTTTTTGATGGTTCATAAGTGATGATTATCAAGCTATTTGTTATATTCCCTTTGGTTGGGACTTATTCAAGTAGAGAAAGAATATGCACCATGGGCCACGATCTTCTGTGTATCAGTCTATTTTTGTTTTCAATGTAACAATTTTACTTATCTACTTACCTGAAAGGTAAGAACACAAAAACACAAAAATACTTATCAAATACTAAATTATGCAAAGTAGAAGAACGTCTACCACTTGCGTTTTCTCCTTCGTAGTTGATTGTATAGTAAATCACAATATAAACATTTGACAATCTTTAATTATTGGTAATGGCACATTATTTGTTGCTTGTGTGGTTTAGATAGTTTACGCGATCCTTGGAGAGAATTTACTATATAGATAGATTTTAGTTTAGAACTTTTTTTGAAAATCGTTGATTTATTTATCGCTGTCCATGTTATTATAAAATTTTCTTTTAGCGGGTGCATGATGCTCCAAGCTTGATAATGAAATATTACATCCATAGCGTTGCATTTTTACGGGAGATAAGATATAGGTTGAGCCAAGAGCTAAATAGAGGCAACTTCTTCAATGAAGATAGTACGCTCGAAGATTATATTCCTCACTTTTTCATTCTTAATTATTGAATTGTTTTCAACTTATTAGAATTGAAATGGGCATGCAATTCATTAATTGAATTGAATTTTGATTTGTTTGTTCCACGTATTGATTTTTATTTATAAAATTTTGTTGTATGAAATTTTTATGAAATAATACTATTGAAATGATTTTCGCTAACAGTGTGCACAGAGACATATTTGATCATATCGCCTGTACGATTCTTCCAATTTTTTTTTATTGTGGAAGAAACTATTAGACAAAGACGACGCCTACATTATTTTCGGAGAATTTTATATTATATTATCTTTAAATAAATTTATACATAGTTTTTATTTTACCCTACCCATTATGCAATCACAGAACTAAGATCTTCCCTAGTGCCGGCAGATGAGCACGAGTTATTTGCCTGAAAGTCTTAAGTAGTCAAAAGCCATTGCAAATATATTGGGAAAATTAATAAGACGTTTAGGATAGCCTAATAGATCAGATTAATATTGCTCTCATGAGTCGTATATATATATATATATATATATATATATATATATATATATATATATATATATATATATATATAATATATACATTTCAAAGTTAAAATTTATCAAATCCATATGCTAGTTTATCTTCAGACCTAGAAAGCTTAATGGATTTTGATCATGGCGTGACGAAGGCCATGAGTGGCAGGTTGACCCACTGTTGCACGAATCGGCCGATTCCGAGTGGAATCGGCCGATTTAAATCGGATCGGCAGCGTGCTCGATCCGATTTTGGGGCCGAATCGGTCGGCCCCGAATCGGCGTCCAACTCGGCCGAGTCACTCCGATTCCGACCGATTTAAATCGGATTCGGAATCGAGGTAGAATCGGGAAAAATCGGTTTTTTGGGTAAATTACCAAAATGCCCTAGGTATAATATTAATTCAATTATTTAAATAAGGGTAAAATTAGAATTAAAAATTTAAAAACCTAAACTTACCCGACGGCGGCGACGGCGAGCAACAACGGCGGCGACTGGGCGACAGGGGGGACGATCTGGAGGGGCGGGGCGCGGTCGGCGGGGGGAGGCGGGGAGGGAGAGGGAGGGGCTGGCGGGGGAGGTGGGGCGCGGCGGGCGCAGGGCGGGGCGGGGTGGGGCGGGGCGGGGCGAGGGTGGGTCGGGTCTGGGGGGAGGGGGCGGCGGCGCGGCGGCGACTTGGAAGGACGCGTGGGTGAGAAATAACTGTGGTGGCATTTTTGTAATTAAAACTTGACTCGTGTCCGACTCGAGTATAAAATAATAACTAATTCAAAATAATTTTAAAAAAAATCTAAAAAATATAAAAAAATATCATAAAATATAATATATATAATAATATCAAAATGGCATCAATATTTAATTTTTATATATTTATTTATGAGTTGTTAAATTATTATATATGACCGATTTGGACCGATTCAATTGGATCGATTCCTATCCGATTTAGACCGATTCCGATTCTGACTCCCTGGAAAAGCCGATTCCGATTCCGATTTATGCAACCATGCGTTGACCCACTTCTATGCAAACGAAAAAAAATTATTAAGTTTAATGTTTACATCGTTTAGCTATTGAGGTTGCTGAGTACCTGATAATATTGGATTATGCAAAGTGTTGAATTAAATGGTTGAGTTAAACCTTGACTTTTAAAGTAGTTGAAATATATACACTAAAAAATATTATTTTTCCCCAGTCCAAATCGTAAAATATATTTAAGAATATTGGTGTGAGGTAGGGCAAGTAAAATTTATGAAATAATTTTACAAACCATCGGAAAATATCTTAAATGTACATACGTCCAATGTAATATAGTCAACAAATTAAATTAAATTGTTGTGGGTGAATATTTTTCTATAATTTTCAAAATTATTCTTGGGCTATATTTCTCCCGTTATGATCTTAAGTATACTTCATGGTTTAATGTGAGTAAAAATGAAATTTTTTTATAATAATAATAATAATAATAATAATAATAATAATAATAGGAGAAAAGGGTGGCCGTAATGGAGCACAGCCAACTTGGTTGTGCTCAATTTTTTTAGCCGTTGGATTGAATCCAACGGCCAAAAATAATCCAACCAACATCAACCCCCTGCTCCCGCTCCGGGCGTTGCCATGCCAATCGTCGCCAACACCCCTATTTTGGCCGGCGCTGCCTTGGGTCACCTAGGGCAGTTCAGGCTTGGGGAAGAATCGAGAAGGGGGGGGGGGACAGGGCTAGGGATGGTCACCCGGCGGTAACAATGATTGCCAGTGGCCACATTGCTGGCAGCGACCGAGGTCTATGCTATATAAAACGATAAAAAGTGGCTACTTTCTGGTTCCTAAATGGCACCTCAAGTTGGACGGAGGTTGACGACAACAAGGGAGCAACGGCGATGGCAGTAGTTGGACGGAAGCCGGCAACGCTCCAAGAAACAGAGCAGAGAGGGGCGGCTAATAGGGTAAGGGAAAGAGAAAGAGGGGAAAGGAAGGGAAAAGAGGGCGGCACTAGCCGGTGGTGGTGCAGGTGATGGCCACAGTGAGGTCGCTGGCGATCGGGGTGGAGCGGCAAAAACAGAGGAGGCGGGGACGATCGTCGGTAGGGGAGAAACAGGGGAGGTCGAGGGGTTCAATGGTAATTTCGTAATTAAAACTTGACTCGCTCCCGACTCGAGTCAATATTATAAAATACATCCTAAAAAATATAAAAATATAGTAAAATAACATAAAATAAAATAATCTAGTTCTAATAGATTATTTTATTTTATGGTAGTTTACTCTATTTTTTCATATTTTTTGAGATGTATTTTGTAATATTTAATCGATTAAGGGGTAGGGGTAGTTTTGTAACACAAACTTGACTTGAACCCGACTTGATTCAATATTACAAAATAGATCCCGAAAAATACAAAAAATATAGTAAAATAAGATAAAATAAAATAATTGAGTTCTAACTAGGGTAAAATATGAATTTTTACTGGTATTTTCTTGAAAAATATGAAAAATAGGGTAAAATACCATAAAATAAAATAATCCATTAGAATTCGATTATTTTATTTTCTGGTATTTTCTTGAATTTTTTATATTTTTGGGATTTATTTCGTAATATTTACTTAAGTCGGGAACGAATCAAGTTTTTATTATAAAACTACCCCTGCCCATTTCCTTCCCAACTCATGTTAATATTACGAAATAAATTTTAAAAAATATGAAAAAATAGATTAAAATATCATAAGATAAAATAATCTATTAGAACTCAATTATTTTATTTTGTGGTATTTTATTATATTTTATTATAATTTTTGGGATATATTTCGTAATATTGACTCGAGTCGGAAGCGAGTCAAAGTTTTTATTACGAAACTACCCCTGCCCATTTCCTCCTCCCTCCCCTGTTTTGCCGGCCCCTCTGTTTTTCCACCCCCATTTTGTCGTGCCACCCGATTGCCAGCGACCTTGTCACCAGCCACCCGCTGGCGACCTCGAGACCGAATCAAACTTTTATTATAAAATTATTTTATATATTTCTTTAAATTTATTTTATAACAGTGGCTCTAATCGGGAGCGGGTCAATTTTTAAAATAAAAATTTGACTCGGTCCCGACTCGAGTCAATATTACGAAATAAATCCCAACAAATATAAAACAAATACAGAAAAATATCATAAAATAAAATAATTAAATTATAATGGATTATTTTATTTTATGGTATTTTATTCTATTTTGTTCATATTTTTGAGAGGGGTAGTTTTAAAATAAAAACTTAACTCAGCTCCGACTTGAGTCAATATTACGAAATAAATCCCAAAAAATATTAAAAAAATACAGGAAAATACCATAAAATAAAATAATTGAATTCTAATGGATTATTTTATTTTATAGTATTTTACCGTATTTTGTTCATATTTTTCGATAGGGGTAGTTTTGTAATAAAAATTTGACTCGTTCCCAACTTGAGTCAATATTACGAAATAAATCCTGAAAAATATTTAAAAATAGATTAAAATACCATAAGTTTTTATTATAAAATTATTTTATATTCTGGTATTTTACTATATTTTTTTAATATTTTTTGGGATCTATTTCGTAATATTGACTCGATCGGGACCGTGTGAAGTTTTTATTACGAAATTATTTTATTTTTAAAAAAATTTATTTCTTAATATTGATTCGAGTCGGGAACGAGTCAAGTTTTTATTACGAAATTGTCATTGCCCTTTCCTTCCCCCCACCCCCCTCTGTTTTGTCGCGCCACCCACCGCCGACGACCTCGCTTCCGGCCGCGCCACCCACCGCTGGCGCCTAGACGGTGCATGCCTGAGGTCCCCGTGACAACGAGACAACGCCACAACCGCCACTGTGGCCCCGCACATCTTTCACCGCAGCTCCCCTCCTCCCCGCCACCGCCAAGCTCCCCACCGGGATAATGCGCCTCAGTCGTGGCAGTCCCATCTGCCACTATGGCTGTAAAACCCACGATTCGAGTCAGGGTTTTATATTTAGAACCGGTCGGTTCGACCGTTATTTTCGAGTCGAGTCAGTTTCAGAACATGTGTACTGAGCCGATGCCGGTCTCGTGTATGAGCCATGAGGGTCATGTGCACCCAAGTATATGATGATAACGTCATGAACACAACAGAAAAGAATGAGTTATCAAAATATATAAGAGTATGCAGTTCATTTTTTTTATTATGATATATAATGGATCGTAGAATTAATTTTAGGTCGTTTATCGCGTTAGGACGCGTTACGAGCATTTTGGGTGGGTTGATAGTTCTAGAGCATATCATTATGATTTTTTTTGTGTTGTTTGATTTTACGGGATTTTTCCCGATTTTTATGAATTTTTTTAGGATTTAATACGACTTAGTTACTATACTTGACTCGGGCCGGAGACGAGTCAAGTCTTAATTACAAGTTTGCCACCCAACCAATTCTCCTCCACCCCCGACCTTTTCTCCCCCCACGCCCAAACCCTAGCCGCCACGCCACCCCTGTTCGTGCGCCACCGCCGCCACGGCCGACGCCGCTCGGCCGCCGATCGCCTCTCCCCTAGCTCCGCCACGACGTTGTCGTGCCGCCCCGACCAGCCCCGGCCGCTGCCAGGCCGCTGCGACGTCGGAATTGGCTCCATAGCATCGCGGCTACATTTCGGTCGCGTCGCCGATTCCGCCGCCGGTGACCATCGCCACCACGATCAGGTGGTCGCCTCAGCACCCTCGACCACCCAGTGACCCTTCCTGACCGGAGCGGAGGCCGTCGCCGCCGTGGCCAGCCGGATCTAGCCACCATCACCGCAGCCTCTGTTTTAGCCATTTTCCGGCGAGCCACCGCCTCGGCCGACCATGTCGACGTC
>JAURVB010009591.1:0-19270 GCA_033002965.1 Piper betle | reverse complement strand
ATTACTAAAAAAGCGTTTAGGGCTCTATCTGTACCTTGCCGCCATCAAGTGAGGTTGGCAACATGCATGCATCAGGAGGAAGCATCTTACTAATGGAAATCCATAGAAAAAACACATTCCATCGGCATGAGATTTCTTCCATCACGTGGGCAAAATTTGTGGCTGCTATCCTAACCAAACAACTCGACTGCCCATTACTTGGTGAGGGTTGTAAAGCCTTTTTGGATAACTTAGTTGAGTCTGAGTCAAAACCAAAGACTTGTCCATGATTCCTGTGGTAGCAGAGTTTCCCGATGTAATCCCATACGAACTTCCAGGGTTACCTCCTAAACAGGCAGTGGAATTGGCCATTGACCTAGCACCTGGAATAACACCAATTTCTAAAGCACCATACCGCATGGCTCCACCAGAACTTAAGGAGTTAAAGAGTCAACTAGAAGAGTTGTTATAGGTAGGTTTCATCTGACCAAGTACTTCACCCTGGGGAGCCCCTGTTCTTTTTGTAAGGAAGAAGGATGGATTATTTTCGGCTGTGTATTGACTATCACAAACTCAATCAAGTGACCGTCAAGAATCGGTACCCCTTACCAAGGATTGATGACTTGTTTGATCAGCTAAAAATAGTCGGAGTATTTTCTAAGATAGACTTGCGGTTTGGTTATCACCAGTTGCGAGTAAAGGAATCAGATCTATAGAAAATGGCTTTCCAAACTCACATTATGAGTTTCCGGTCATGCCTTTAGGCCTAACAAATGCAATAGTGGCCTTTATGTCACTCATGAACATAGTATTTCATGCATACTTGGACAAGCTTATTATCGTGTTTGTGGACGACATTCTGGTCTATTCAAATAATGAAGAAGGGCATGTGAAGCACTTGTCCATTACTCTTCAAGTTCTAAGAGAAACTAAACTGTTCGTCAAGCGCTCAAACTGTGACTTTTGGTTGAAGGAGGAAAACTTCCGTGGTCATATTTTCTCAAAGGCTGGAGTTATAGTGGAGCCATCAAAAGTGAAAGTGGCCACTGATTGGCCACAACCCAAGTCAGTCACTGACATCAGAAGCTTTCTTGGCTTAGTGGGTTACGACAGAAAATTCATTAAAGAGTTCTCCTTAGCAGCATCGTCGATGACCAAACTCTCAAGGAAGGGAGTCAAGTTCGAATGGAGTAGTAAGTGTGAGGAGAGTTTCCAGGTCTTTGATGAAGAGTCTAATAACTGCACCAGTCTTGACACTGCCAAATGGTAATGAAGGATTTGTAGTCTTCAGTTGATGCATCCCTGTTGGGTTTAGGATGTGTCCTTATGCAGGGAGGTAAAGTGGTGGACTTATGCCTCTCGTCAATTGAAGATTCATGAGCAAAATTATGCAACCCAAGACTTGGAACTGGCAGCAGTGGTTTTTACCCAGAAAATTTGGAGACACTACTTGTATGGAGCTCAGTTCAAAGTCTTCACTAACCACCAAAGTTTGAAGTATATCTTATAAAGACTGTGGGGAAAAAAAAATGCGGACGCGGTCTGGGAAGGACCGAACATGTTATATTCTTTACCCGGTTAATTATTTACCCATTTTATATTTACCCGGTTACTTGGTTAAGTGAAATACGGGTGTTTTCACATACCCTAGCCGTCATTTCGTTTTATTTTATGAAGGTCATCCTCCATCCTTGTCTTCATTCGCATTTTCTTCTCCTCTTCCTTACCAGTGTGGCTTCTTCCTTGCTTGGATAACTTTCCTATCTCCCAAATCTTAGTTTTCATGCATTTCTTAATCTCCATGCTAATTTTTGTTGCTTCATCATTTCATGATCATCATGCAAAGTTCTGCTACTTCCTCCATTCATAGGCGTCATGTTAACTTGCTGATGTTTCACCAGTTCATAATTGTTTTCGTTGTGCTGTTACTTGATCAACGTCCTATGATGTGTAATTGGTTGGGCTAAGATAAGGAAATTGCAGTCTCCTAGCGTCTTAGAAGTTCTATGGATGGGGTTTGGATGGTGGACAACACCGTGGGTGAGTTCAGGCATTCGTACCAGTCCGTCGGCCAAGATTCATGCCGTGCATGCTCACAGGTGCTTGGCCCGGATGTTGGGTTGTCGTGCGGGGAGAAGGGAAGAGTTCATGGTCGTGCAGCTGGCCGGACGGAGGTCACCTTGCGTTCCCAGCGGTGCTGCTGGCCAGGAGTTGCGCGGCCTGGTGCAGGACAAGCTCGACTTGGGTAGTTGCTATAAAGCATGGACTTTAGGCTTCCAATTGGTTGTTGGAGAAGGTTAAAGTTGATGGAGGATGTGATTCTGGTTTTGGGTGCTAAGATAAGGGTTGGAGAAAAAGGAAATGGGCTGCTTTTGGGTGCAAGATGAAGGTGGAGAAGAGAAGAACGTTGGGGAAGAAGAAGATAGCAAATCTATAAATATGGGTTGACTCGATATCGACTTGAGTTAAAAATAATACAAACTCGTAATCAATCTTTAAAAATAATTATTTTAATGGGTTATGGGTTAAAGTTACTAAACTAATTAATTATTTGACGAAATCGACATGGACATATGTAATAAAAAAATATGGTAATGATAAACGGTCGATAATTAATCGGCGTAATAAAAACGATCAAATTAAATCGAGAGGATTATAAGTAATTAATAAAATAAATATTTTACCTTTACCAAATTAAATTTAATATTAGGTAAATAAAGTGATTATTTTAATAATGGGTTAGTAATGTAGAAAATGGGTCATTAAAATATAATTAGGTAAAAATCGCAAGCATCGAAATGATTATGGAGTTGAATAATTTAAAATAATTGTATTAGTAATATCTTCGAATTAGAATATGCAAATTAATTTAATTAATTTAATCGAACGACTTAATTAATTAAATTACTATTAATAGTGATAGAGACTAAAAAAATTATAACCATAAACTAAATCATCAAGATCGTGTTTAAGTAATTATTTTCTCAAAGGAAAATATACTAATAATAGTAACTAAATATTTGTTTAACAGTTAATAATTATTTTGTCAATTGTTAAGTATTAATTATTATTTGGATAATTAATTTAAATGTTAAGTAGAGCTTAAATGATTATGTCACATAAATAATTAATTATCTCACTAGATTTGTTGAAAATTTAATATTTAATATTTTTGAATGGTTGCATACTTATGTTGTCAAATTTTAATAATGATATATATATTAGGCATTTAGTTGCATACATTTCTACCCGAATAAAATTAATACTTATATATAATTTTATGTTCTCGTTCAGATTAGGAACGTTGGTCATAGCTACAGAGTTAAGGATCCGGTATATTTATTTGAAATGTTGTATTTTTCCTGATTGGCAGCCCTGGTCGGCCTTAGCCCAGATTCGACCACCATGCACCGAGTGCAACCGGGGTCAAGGAATTGACTCCGTTCGACACAAGGCCACACCCTTAAAATTACTATGTGGGAGTCTTGGCTGACTTGAGTATCTGACCACCATGTGCAGGAATGCAAACGGGGTCGACTCAACTCAGCGCAAGGCAGCACCCCCTGAAAGATTGAAAACCTATCCCCATTCCGAAAGGGGCAACATGGCGCAATGGGACAAGACAGCTCATTATGCACTTGTGATACCGAGAGGGTGAGTCAATGGCAAATATCGGTAACAACAGGCCGTGGGCCATGAAGCGTGTGTGCGCATGCATGAATGGTAATTGGATGGGGTGGCCACCCCTCCCAGCATATAACGAGCTCGGCATAGGCTCATAACAACTAATAGACTCTTGAAACGATAATGGGGATTTTATTGACTTGTTTCATTTAATTATGTGGCGTAGTGGTTTTATCACTAGCGCGGAATATGCTCCGTAGGTGAGTAGCTTTGGACTTCCTTATTATATTGTTGTGTTATAAATGTGGCTATGGGAAACGGTCGGAGACTGTGGGACCGTTATTATATATTTTATAGAACATGATTTATTGTTATGATTTATATTATATATTGCTAGACTTATTTGTTGTTTTTCAATTCATGTATCTGGAATTTTATCATTACATCAATTATATTTTTAGGTAACACCCGGTCCGGTTCGGGTGGGTCGTTATATATCTTCAACCGGAATGACCTTAACCTTCGACAGAGGCAATGGATTGAATATTTGAAGGACTACTACTTCCAAATCTTATACCATCCAGGGAAAGAAAATGTGGTAGCAGATGCGTTGAGTCGGAAGGGCAAAGTGGACAAAAGTCAGCAACTAGCTAGACTTTGGGCCATGTTAGGAGAAGTGGTGGACATAAACCCTGTGGAGTCAACTAACAGGGTTACTCGGAAAATTTGGTTATTTCCAATGTAGTTGATCATTTTAAGCTAGCACATGTGGATGATGAGGAGCTATATGAAATGCTGGACAAAAATCCTGATTTTTGTAATGGATTCCAATAGTGTGATCAGATTTAGAGGAAGGTTGTTGTGCACCTAAAGATGATGCACTGAGGTGGAATATCTTGGATGGAGGCTCATCACTCAAAAGTTCTCGATTAACCCTGGAGTTACTAAAATCGTATCAGGATTTAAAGCGAACCTACTGGTGGATTGGGATGAAGAGGGATGTTGTGGATTTTGTCTCAAAGTGTCAGACTTGCCAACAAATCAAAGCCCAACATCAACTACCTGGAGGACTATTGAAACCATTAGAAATACTAACCTTGAAATTGGAGTGTGTAACATGCGATTTTTATTGCAAAGCTCCCACCGGACTCAGAAGAAGCCACAGACCTCCATATGAGTGTGGTTGTGGACCGATGAACTAAGGTAGCTCACGTCATCCCCATGAAAACCATGATGACTGCGGAATACCGTGGCAGGATTGTATGTCAACAATATTGTCAAGTTGCATGGGATTCCAAAGGAGATAGTCTCCGACCGAGATCCCCTATTCACCTTCACATTTCTTGGAAATTTTCCAAAAGCCACGGAACCTAAATCAAGCTGAGTACAGCTTATCATCCCCAAACTGTTGGTCAGAGTGAGAGACTATTCAAACTTTGGATGATTTATTGCAAGCATGCATTTTTGACTGGAGAGTGACCGGGAGAAACAAGTTAGCCTTGGCTGAATTTACCTACGATAACTCTTCGCTCAAGCCAGTATGGGGATAGGCACCATTTGATGCCTTATATGGTAGGTCCCTAGGTCTCCAGTCGGCTGGGTTGGAGTCCACTGAAATAGTTATAGTCGGGTCAAAGATGGTGAGGGAATGCAACTAAAAGGTGAAACTCATTCAGCAAAAGCTTCAAGACAGCTTTGGATCGACAAAAGAGTTATCCCGATACTCGAAGGAGGGACCTAGAGGTTCCAAGTTGGGAATTTGTGTACCTAAAGACATCTCCTATGAAGGGGGTGATAAGATTTAGAATATCAAGGAAGTTGAAGCCAAGATTCATAGTACCGTTTCAAATCGTAGATCGAGTTGGAAATTGTGCATATAGATTAGCATTACCACCAAGCCTAGATGGAGTACACAATGTTTTCCATATGTCAATGCTAAATAAATATGTACAAGTTGTAGATCATACAATCACAAATTTTGAAGACTTCGACTTACAATCAACTTTAACCTACTGAGGAAAAGCCAATTCTCATCCTGGCAAGAGAAATAAAGACACTCAGGAACAAGGAAATTCCTTTGGTAAAAGTATTGTAGAAAAATCAGTGGTCAGAGGAAGCCACATGGTGGACTGAACAAGAAATGGCAAGGAAGTAACTCTAGCCTATTTGTGGCATAAGATTATTATGATTGTAGTAGCATGAACGATACTGAAGAAATAATTAATCATGATTGTTGTGTTGTCGTTATAATATTTTGGGGATAAAATATTTCCATGTTGGGAAGATTGTAAAGACTGTGAAAAAAACAAAAAATATATTCGACTCGGTCGTGGAAGGATCAAACGTTGGAGAATTAATATTATTAATTATATTATATTCTCCACCCGGTTAATTATTATATTTTATTATTTACCCGGTTACCTGGTTAAATGAAATGCAGGTGTTGGGGTGTTTTCACATACCCTAGCTGTCATTTTCATTTCATTTTTTATAAGGGACGTCCTTCTCACCCTAGCCGCCATCATTCTCATTTTCTTCTCCTCCTCCTTACCGGTGCCGCTTCTTCCTCTTTGCTTGGGTATTCTTCCTATCTCCCTATTTTTAATTTTTATGCATGCATATTTCTTTTTAATTGATAATAAGCTTGATAATCATGAGAATTAAATTCTTAAATCAACAAGAAAGAAAAGAAAACCAAGCTGGAACTGAAATTCTGCCATGGCCAACGAGTCTGAAATGTTGGCAAGATGGGCGACTGTAAACCAAGTTTGCAAGGCGTCCCCTTCGACCGCCGAGTCCCTAGTTTCCGGTGGGTGGCAGAATTGCACCTGTTAGTGGGTGGAATTTCAAGGATGGGGATAATGGACAACGCAGTGAGGGATTCCAGACATCCATACCAGTTCGCCGGACAAGGCTCACACTGTGCATGCTCACAGTGCTTGGCCTTGATGTTGGGTTGTCGTGCAGGGAGAAGGGGAGTGTTCCCGGCGGTGCTGCTGTCCGGATGGAGTTCACCATTGCAGTCCTGTGGTGCTGCTGGCCAGGCGTTGCACGCCTTGGTGCAGTGCGGTGTTCAACATGGATAGTTGTTGTAAAGCACTAGCTTTATGCTTCTAATTGGATGGGTAGGGAAGGGAAGCAGTTAGTGAAGGACATGATCTAGTTTTGGGTTGTAGATGAAGATATCTGGTCTGATTTTGGTGCAAAGAAGAAATGTAGTTAGGGAAAATAAATAAAGTTCGAGTCTTTATTGAGTTGAACAATTTAAATAATTTAAATAGTATTATCGTTAAATTAGGATAATACAAATCATTTTAAATAATTTAATAGAACGACGTAATTAATTGCCAGTTAAATATTCAGAATATTTTTCAAAAAATTATTTAATAAAATTATTATAGGTATACCTAAGCTTTTATTTACTGAATTTAGTATCTAGTACTCACTATGTAAAGACTGTGGAAAAAAGAAAGTTAATATATTCGACTCGGGCAGGGAAAGATTGAACGTTAGAGAATTAATATTAATTATATTATATTCTCTACCCGGTTAAATATTTTATTCTTTACCCGGGTACCCAGTTAAAGGAATAAAATACGGGTGTTGGTGTGATTCCACAAACCCTAGCCGTCATTTCATTTTATAAAGGACGTCCTCCACCCTAGCCTTCATTCGCATTCTCTTCTCTCTTCCTTGCCGGCGTGTCTTCTTCCTTGCTTAGGTATTCTTCCTATCTCCCTCTTCTTAATTTTCTTGCATGCATATTTTAATTTGATAATAAGCTTTATAATCATGAGGATTAAAGTTTAAAATCAACAAGAAAGAAACTAAACAAAAATTAAACTTTAATTTGGCCGACGAGTCCCCTGTTTCGGCGAGATGGGGAAGCACAGGCAAGGTCGCCAGGAATCGGTGGCGAGGGTCGTTCCGACGTCGGAAGTTGATCCTACTCTCTTCGTCGATCAGTGTAGGGCTCAATCTCACATGTGTGGATGTTGGCCTAGGGTGGTAAATGGCCAAAAACAGAAGACGGCGGCAAAAACAAGGGCGACGGCGGTGGAGGAAGAAATCCGGCCGTCCTGGGTGGCGACGGGTTCTAATATGGCCGGGGAAGGTAGATAGGTGGTCGAGGGTGACGAGGCGACCACCCAATTGAGGAGGCGACGCTCGCCGGCGGTGGAATCGCCGACGCAAGCGTGCCGCTAGGCAGGCGATGCGGGCGTCGCCGTGGCTGGAAGACGGCCGGAGTTGGCCGCGGCGACACCGCAACGGCATGGCAGGGCTGGTTGGCGACGATTGACCTAGGCCGGAGGTGGTTGGCGGCGGCGACAACTGGAGGGCGCCAGGAGTCGGGAACAGAGCATGCCGGAGAAGAAGAAGAAGGAAAAAAATTACCTTGGGTGGAAAACTTGTAAATAATGCTTGACTCGACATAGCTCGGGTTAAATAATAATACCAAATCTTAAATAACACCTGACTCGATACCGACTCGAGTTAAAAATAATTCGAACTCGTAATAAATATTTAAAAAATAATTATTTTAATGGGTTATGGGTAAAGTTACTAAACTAACTAATTATTATATGAAATCGCCACGAGTAATAAAAAACACGGTAATGATAATCAGTCGATAATTAATTAGCGTAATTCAAGCGATTAAGTTAAATCGGAGGGTTATAAGTAATTAATAAAATAAAGATTTTACCTTTACCATATTAAATTTAATATTAGGTAAATAAAGTGATTATTTTAATAACGAGTCAGTAATGTAGAAAATGGGTTATTAAACTATAGTCGAGTAGCAATCACTCGCGTCGAACCTAAATAGCATAATGAAAATAAATAAAGTTCGAAACTTTATTGAGTCGAATAATTTAAATTAATTGTATTAATAATATTTTTGAATAATACAAATTATTTTAAATAATTTAATCGATCAACTTAATTAATTAAATTGCTATAAATAATAGTAGCGATTAAAAAAATTATAACCATAAACTAAATCATCAAGATCGGGGTTAAGTAATTATCATCGCAAAGGAAAATTAAATACTTGTTGATTAGTAATAATTATTTTATCCATTGTTAAGTATTAATTATGATTTAGATAATTAATTTAAAATGTGAAGTAGGACTTAAATGATTATGTCACAGGGATAATTAATTGTCTCACTAGATTTGTTGATAATTTAATATTTAATATTTTTGGAAATGATATATATATATATTAGATATTTAGTTGCATGCATTCCTACTCGAATAAAATTATACTTATGTATAATTTTATATTCTCGTTCAGATTAGGATCATTGGTCACAGCTGCAAGTTCGAAATATCCAGGTCCGTATAATCATTTGAAATGTTGTACTTTCCCTTGTTGGCAGCCCTGGTCGGCCTGAGCCCAGATTCGACCACCATGCACTGTAACGCAATCAGGGTCAAGGAATTGACTCAGTCCGACACGGGGCCGCACCTTTAAAATTAATATGTGTGTTCGTATAATTATTTGAAATGTTATATTGTCTGTATAATTAATTAGAATGTTGTATTGTCCGTATAATTATTTGAAATGTTATATTTTCCCAAACTGGTATAACTATATGAAATGTTGTATTTTCCCAAATTAGTAGCCTTTGTCGGCACTAATCTCAGAATGAGCTGGGAGACAATTTTTAACCCCAAAATAAATTGGGAGACTATGACTAACCTCAAAAATGAATTGGGGGACCACCTAATCTTAGAATGAGCTTGGAGACAATTTTCTAATCTCAGAATGAACTGGGAGACCATGACTAATGTCAAAATGAATTGGGAGACCACCTAAGCTCAGAATGAGCTAGGAGAGGATTTCTAATCTCAAAATGAATTGGGAGACCGACCTAATCTAAAAATGAGCTGGGAGACGTTTTCTAATCTTAGAATGAGTTGGGAGTCAACTTTTACTAATCTCAGAATGACCTGAGAGACAAATTACTAATCCCAGAATGACCTGAGGGATAATTACCCATTACTTGTGTAATAATAATAATAATAATAATAATAATAATAATAAAGTGAAATTATAATAGGGATTATATTGACTTGTTTCATTTAATTATGCGGTTTAGTGGTTTTATCACTAACGCGGAATTGCCTCTGCAGGTGAGCAGCTTTGGATTAAAGAACAGAAGTGTGGTTGGTGGTTCTTTTACCAACCTAGGTATGGTGAATCGATAATAAAGTTGGACTTCCTTATTATTTTCTTGTGTTATAAATGTGGCTATGGGAAACGGTCCGAGATTGTGGGATAGTTAGTTTATATTTTAGAGAATATGATTTATATTATATGTTGTGAAACTTATTTGCTATATTTAAATTTCATGTTCTGGAATGTTACATTCACATTACCTATATTTTTAAGTAACACCCGGTCCGGTTCAGGCGGGTCGTTACACACTAAGTTGCTATTAATAATGATAGTAATTAAAGATTAAAATCGTAAGTGAAATCATCAAGATCGTTGGTTAAATAATTATTATCTCAAAAGAAAATATACTAATAATAGTAATTATGTACTTGTTTATTAGTTAATAATTATTTTATCATAGTGAAGTGTGAATTATGATTTAAATAGTTAATTTAAAATATGTAAAGTATGACTTAAATGATTATATCACGTGAATAATTAATTATCTCACTAGACTTGCTGTAAATGTTGAGAATTTAATATTTAATATTGTTGAATGTTGCATACTTTATGTTGTCGAATTTTAATGATGACCCAAATAAAATTATACTTGTGTATAATTTTACGATCTCGTTTAGATTAGTATTGTTGGTCACGATTGCAGGTTCATACTTGCCAACAGATCAAAGCCCAACATCAACTACCTGGTGGACTATTGCAACCTTTAGAAATACCAACTTGGAAATGGGAGTGTGTCACATGCGCTTAATTGCAAAGCTCCCAAGGACTCAAAAGAAGCATGACTCCATATAGGTGGTTGTGGACCGACTAACTATGGTAGCTGTAACACCCCAAATCCGGTTCACGCTCGTGAACCGAACCGGCATGTTACGGGGCCCCGGTTAGGTTGGCTAACCTGAACCTAACTCATACGGATCCAATCTCGGCGTCTTAAGATGTAGATACGACTTGTCATGCATGGATAAATTCATAAAACCCTAACATGATACTACATGGATGACATGCAACCTAAACTTCACACTAACACAATTACAATCAAAATTAGTAAAAATTATAAAATAAAAGGGACAGAATTTCCCCTAAAAATGTAATTAGGGGCCACCCTGTCAAAAACGTATATTCAAACATATATACGTATAGCAACGATAGCATTCACACATACTTCTAATCTATTATATTCATCATTCTCTGAACTTTGGGTCCTAACCCATCACACTTTTGCTGCGCTACTCTGATCATTTCACATTCTATCATGTCTCATGCATTTGAACATGTCATTCACAATATAATAACATAATAACACAAAATTAAACGTTCAGAAATCTAACATGTGTGTGTACGAGACCTCATTCCTCCAACTCGTGATTATTACCTACATATAGTATAAAAACACGTCAGTAACAAGTGTTACTGGTCCGGAAAATAAAATAACTATAACAAGCTGGCTATGAGAGCAAACTCTCATATGAAAGAAAACCATATACTTCCTCAAGAACACTCTGAAGGGCACTACTGAGGAGCCACTGGGCTGCAGACCCGGTAGCATCCCGAACTTACTGCTGCTGGTACTGTGCTACTCTCAGCACTTCTTTTTCAGTACTTCTCGTGAAACTTTATCCTAAGCCCTCTCCTTACCTCCATATTTCTCCTGGCCTTGAGCACGAAGGCCGAGTACTCTCAGGCAGTCGCCTTTAGTACCCTTTGAACCACAAGTCCGGACATGCGCTGTACTAAACAGTACCCGTAAACCTCCACGTTCTCCGGGTGTGAGGAACTCAAACACGGAGTTGTCAGGATCCCTCGGGAATGGAACAGTCCGCTGGCACTAATCCAGAGCCCGCTTTGACTGTCACGGCATCCTCTGCATGGTACGTGCAGTCGATTTCTCCATCTCTCGTCTCACAGAAACACGAAAACTATATACATATAGGCCTAGGTAGGGAGTTCACATAATAGGCCCGAAGGCAACTTGTGGTGGATCTTGTTTTCGAAATCAACCTCGAGGGATCTCATCCTCGAGGGGTTATTAATCCGGAAAATGTTCGATTAAATGGCCCGAGTTAAGTGGGATCCGATAAAACGCCACTTAACCCGTCCTGCAGATAATAAATCAAACATACAATAGAAAAGATTAAAACAAGACGAGTCCTAAACGGACCTGGTAGAAGCTCCAAGCGTGTCATCGCGCCTAGGCGGCGAGCTCCTACTCCGCACGTACACATCAAAACTAAATACTAACGCCCGCTAACTAAATGATGCATCAAACACAATGAACATCAATCACAATTCAATCATCAACATCCAGCAATAGTTAAATAATCATAAATTTAAATAATTCTAACTCATCCTAGTCATACTAATTTTATTGTGTTTTTCAAAGTTACGTCCTGATCACTTATCATGCTGAGACTCCTACCTCATTAGATCGCTGAACCTTCATTCACACTTAATCTCATCATGCAACTTATCATTTCATCCCTAATTAGTCATTAATCACATCACACACAATTATCATGCTCAACTCGATCTACCTCATTAAATCACTCCCTATTCATTCTCAATTAATTGCATCATGCAATCATCACTACACTCATACTCATATGTTTATCATGACAATTATTTAATTCTAGCATGTTATACTAACAATCATAATCAATTTTAAAGAAATCAATCGGAGGTAATTATACCTCACGTCGTCGGCAATCGGCGACGGTTAGGGTTCCGTCGCGCGCCTCGGAGCTCGAATTCGGCGCTCCTCGGCGTCCAAAGCTCGATCGGGCTCCACCGGGTGAGCCCCGCGGAAGATCCGGTGAATTCCGGCGAATTCCAGAAATTCCGATTTTCCGGCGGTTTTCCGGCAGTTGCTGGCGGTTTTCCGGCGACTTCCGGTGGTTTTCCGGCAACCATTGCCGGTGGTATCTACTAGCTGGATAGGGGTCATGTAGGGTACCCTCGGAACCGGCTCGACGAGCCCGACTCATCTACGAGGTCGACGCGGCCAACGGAGGAGGCGGCTCGCCGGAAAATAGCTAAAACAGAGCGGCGGCGTTGGGTCGCTAAATCCGGCCGGCCAGGGCGGCGATGCCCTCCGTTCCGGTCGGGGAGGGTCGCTGGGTGGTCGGTGGTGCTGAGGCGACCACTGGATGACGGCTGCGACGGTCGCCGGCGACCGAATCGGCGACGCGACCAAACGCAGCCGCGGCGCTAGGCGTGGCGATTCCGGCGTCGCGGCGGCCCGATGGTGGCCGGGCCTGGTCGGGGCGGCAGGGCGACGTCGTCGCCGAGCTGGGCGGCGTCGGTCGACGGCCGGGCGGCGCCGACAGCGGCGGCGGTGGCGCGCGAACAGGGGCGGCGCGGCACGAGGGTTTGGGCGTGGGGAGAAAAGGTCGTCGTGAAGAAGAAAGGTTGGGTGGCAAACTTGTAATTAAGACTTGACTCGTCTCCGGCTCGAGTCAAATATAGTAACTAGGTCATATTAAATCGTAAAAAAATTCATAAAAATCGGGAAAAATCCCGTAAAATCAAACAACACCACAATATTATAATGATATGCTCTATGACTAACAACCCACCCAGACTGCCCGAACGCGTCCTAACGCGGTAAACAGCCTAATACTAATGCTACGATCCACTATATATAAAAATAATAATAAAAAATGACTGGCATACTCTCATATATCTGATAACTCATTCTGTTCTGCTGTCTTCATGACGTTATCATCATATACTTGGGTACGCATGACCCTCATAGCTCATACACGCGACTGGCATCGGCTCGGTACACGTGTCCTGAAACTGACTCAACTCGAAAAAAATAACGGTCGACCCGACCGGTTCTGAATATAAAACCCTAACTCGAATCGTGGGTTTTACAGTAGCTCACTTCACCCCCACGAAATCAATGAGACTATGGAATACCTGGCAGGAATTTACGTTGGCAATATTGTCAATGCTGAAGAAATATGTATGAGATGAAGATGATATAATCACAAATTTTGAAGACTTAGATCTGCAATCAAATTTAACCTATGAGAAAAAGCCGATTCACATCCTGGCAAGGGAAATAAAGACACTCAGGAACAAGGAAATTCCTTTGGTAAAAGTATTGTGGAAAAATTAAGGGTCAGAGGAAGCCACATCGGAGACTGAAGAAGAAATGGCAAGGAAGTACCCTAGCCTATTTGTGGCATAAGATTCTTATGATTGTAGTAGCATGAACCGATACCGAATAAATTATTAATCATTATTGTCTTGTTGCCATTATAATATTTTGGGCACGAAGTATTTCTAAGTTGGGGAGATTGTAAAGATTGTGGGAAAAAAATTGATTCGGTCTGGGAAGAATCAAAAGTTGGATTATTATTATTATATTATTATTATATTTTATTCTCTACCCGGTTAAATAAAATACGGGTGTTGGGGTGTTTTCTTGTACCCTAGCTGTCATTTTCATTTTATTTTATGAGGGGGCATCTTCCTCTCCCTAGCCGTCATTCTCATCTTTCTCTCCTTTCACTCCTTTTTTTGCACTCCTCTCTTGGCAGCGTTCTTACATCTTGTCTTCGAGTCCTCTTCGGTATGCTTTCCTTGTCATTCTTCTACTGATTTTGGTTGCTGTTTTGATTTCCTGTAAACATGCATTTTATGACTGCCATGCTAATTTCTATTGCTTCATCAATTCATGTTCTTGCATGTCATGTATAGCCCATTTAACTTTTTAAGTAACAAACTCCCCAACATGGAACTCTAGGTTCCTCCTTCGAGTATTAGCACAACTCTTCTATCGTTCCCGAGCTGCCTTAAGTCTTTTCTAAATGAGTTTCACCTTTTCAGTTGCTTCTCTCACCATCTTTGGCCCGACTATAACTGCTTTGGTAGACCCCAGCCAGCACGATGGAGACCTACAAGGCCTACCATATAAGGCTTCAAATGGTGCTATCCCTATACTGGCTTGATAGGAGTTATTGTAGGTAAATTCAGGCAAGGCTAAGTGTTTCTCCCAGTCACCTCCCCAGTCAAGAAATATCTTGACCCCAACCTCTCAACCTGGCACTTTTAACTCTTGGCCTAGTCCAATCTTGTCTTTAGCATTCATTTCCAAACCTCGAGCAATCTCTAGGTTTTTAGGACATCACTGTATCCACAAAAACTGAATTAGACGCTCCTCTAGACCCTACACCCTTAGGAAGTTGTCAAGAGTAATTTATTTATTATTATTTTTTAATATTAACTCCTATTGTTGACATTCACCTGTAACCCATTTTGTATACACCCAAAATTGCTTACCATCTAAAACAATAAAAATTAATTCTATAAACAAAATTTTACCTTGGGACAGTGGACTCTTAGACTTTCAACAAGTTAATGATTGATTTGCATGGTTACATGGGAAACACAGCTATGATACCACCTAAATGACCCGCCAGTTCCGAGCCACGAGCCAAGTATTACTATACAAAATAAGTGTCTCATAAATAAATTTTCTATTAATTTTCAATCATTTTTTAATATACTATAAACTCAGAATAATTTAAGCCCATGAACCGAACCAAAATCCCACTACCATCCAAACAATCTCAAGGAAAGGATAGTCTAATAATAGATTCCCCTAGTTGTCCCGACTCTACCCAACCTTCAATGATCATACCTGTAGAGGCAATTCCACATTAGTGATAAAACCACTAAACCACATAATTAATAGAAACAAGTCAATATAATCCCTATTACCATTTCTTGAGACTTTTGGTAGTTATGAGCCTATCCTGAGCTCCAATTATGCTGGGAGGGGTGGCCACCCCATCCAGCTACAATCCCATGCATGCGCACACACACTACGTGGCCCACGGCATGTAGTTACCGATGTTTGCCATTGACTCACCCTCTCGATATCACAAGTGCATAATGGGCTGTCTTGCACCATTGCACCCTATCACCCTTTTTGGCATGGGGACAGGTATTTAAACTTTCAGGGGTGCTGCCCTATGACAAATTGAGTCAATTCATTGACCCTTGTTGCGCTCGGTGCAAGGTGGTCGGATATGAACTCAAGTCGACCAAGACTACCACATAGTAATTTTTTTAAGGGTGCGGCTCTATTTCGGACTGAGTCAATTCCTTAACCCCAATTGCAGTCGATGCATGGTGGTCGATTTTGGGCTCAGGTTGACCAGGGCTGCCAAAAAGGGAAAAGACAACATTTCAAATAATTAAATGGACCTGGATAGTTCGTAAGTGAACCTGCAATCATGACTAACGATCCTAATCTGAACGAGATTATAAAATTGTACATAAGTATAATTTTATTCAGGTTATTATTAAAATTTGACAACATAAAGCATGCAACATTCAACAATATTAAATATTAAATTCTCAACATTTACAACAAGTCTAGTGAGATAATTAATCATTCATGTGACATAATCATTTAAGTCATACTTTACATTTTAAATTAACTATTTAAATCATAAATCACACTTCACTAATGATAAAATAATTATTAACTTATAAACAAGTATTTAATTACTATTATTAGTATATTTTCCTTTGATATGATAATTACTTAACCAACGATCTTGACCATTTCACTTATAAAGAGGATCTTCTCCCTAGCTAGGTATTAGAATAGTTGTTATTAAGTTGAGGGATCTCACAATCCACCCACCTTAGGAAATTTCGTCCCCGAAATTGCTACACATGGCCCAACCCAGCCCAACAACCTTCTTTGGCCCGTGACCGGCAGCCTAGCCAACATCCCTAGTCTAGCCCACCATCTAACATGTAACTTGGCTCTGATACCACCTGTAATGACCTGGCCCGAAGTGCAACATAATGGGCTAAGTCATCTCTTTAAAATGGTTAACCCAAGTTAATGATATACAGTCCATTCTCACTTATAAACAGGATGTTTTTCTAGTAGGTATTAGATGTGGGATTAAGTTGAGAGATCTCATAAGGGCTCCACTCTGGTCAGGGAAGGTTGTGGGTTGGTCGAAGACATCGAGGTGACAACTGGATGGCACCAACGGCAGGATCGGTGTTGGAAGCGCGGTGTAAGGGTTCGGCATCCTTGCGTCGTGGAGGCCTAACAATGACCGGGGGCGCTCGGGGCTGTATGGCGATGCTGTGACGGTGCTTGGCGTGACGATTGGCAGTGGTGACAAGCAGAGGGGGTGGTGCTCCAAGGTTTTGGACGGGGAAGAGAAGTGTCGGGGTGGGGGGGGGGTTTGGGGAAGAGATGGCGTAAGAGTGTTCAGTGGCAAACTCATAAATAAAACTTGAATCGAGTAAAAGATAATAATTAGCTAGTAATAATTCTGAAAAATATATAGAAAATTAGGGGAAAATCTCATAAATTATACTACACGCTACAACATCACAGTGACATGCTCTACAACTATTAACCCACCCAAACTACCACATAATGAGTCTTGACGCAGTAAACGGCCTAAACAAAATCTACAATCCATTATATATAAAAATAAAAATTAAACTGCCATACTCTCATATATTCTGATAACTCATTCTTTTTTGTTGTATTCGTGATGTTATCATTATATTGGATACAACTCTCATGTACACTTGGGTATACATGTAATGACCCGCTCAAAGTGCAACGTAATAGGCCTAAGTCATTTCTTTAAAATGGTTCACCAGGTTAAAGATCTATAGTCCATTTTCACTTATAAACAGGATCTTCTCCCAGTAGGTGTTAGATGTGGGATTAAGTAGAGGGATCTCACAATCAACCCACCTTAGGAAATTTCGTCCCCAAAATAACCTATACTTGGCCCGTTGCTAGCCCCAGCCCATGACCTTTCTGGCCCGTGACCGGCAACCTAGCCAACGTCCCTACTCTAGCCCACCATCTAACACTGAACCAGGCAGGTTGCTCTGATACCACCTGTAACGACTCGGCCTAAAGTGCAACGTAATGGGCCAAAGTCATTTCATTAAAATGGTTAACTAGGTTAAAGATTTACAGTCCATTCTCACTTATAAACAAGATATTCTCCCCATAAGTGTTAGATGTAGGATTAAGTTGAGGGATCTCACAATTTGACACAACCTGTAACGACCCGCCCCAACCTGACTGGGTGTTACATAAAAATATAGTTAATGTATATGTAGCATTCCAGAACATGATTTAAATACAACAAGTAAGTCTTACAACATATAATATAAATAATAACAATAAATCATGTACTCTAAAATATAAAATAATTGTCCTACAATCTTGGACCGTTTCCCATAGCCACATTTATAATACAAGGGAACAATAAGGAAGTCCAATTTTTATTATCGATTCACCATACCTAGGTTGGTAAAAGAACCACCAACCACACTTCTACTCTTCAGTCCAATGCTGCTCACCTCCGAAGGCAATTCCGCGTTAGTGATAAAACCGCTAAGCCACATAATTAAACGAAACAAATCAATAAAATCCCTATTATCATTTCACTCGTTTTTATTATTATTATTACACAAGTCTTTAGTAATTATCTCTCAGGTCATTCTTAGATTAGTAATTTGTCTCCCAGGTCATTATGAGATTAGTAAAAGTCATCTCCCAGCTCATTCTGAGATTAGGTGGTCTCCCAATTCATTTTGAGACTAGTCATGGTCTCTCAGTTCATTCTGAGATTTGAAATTGTCTCCCAGCTCATTCTGAGATTAGGTGGTTTCGCAATTCATTTTGAGATTAGTCATGGTCTCCCATTTCTTTTTGAGATTAGAAATTGTCTCCCAGCTCATTCTGAGATTAGGTGGTCTCCCAATTCATTTTGAGATTAGTCATAGTCTCCCAGTACATTCTGAGATTAGAAATTGTCTCCCAGCTCATTCTGAGATTAGGTGGTCTCCCAATTCATTTTGAGATTAGTCACGGTCTCCCATTTCATTAGAGATTAGAAATTATCTCCCAGCTCATTCTGAGATTAGGTGGTCTCCCAATTCATTTTGAGATTACTCATGGTCTCCCAGCTTATTCTGAGATTAGAAATTGTCTCACAGCTCATTCTGAGACTAGGTGGTCTCCCAATTCATTTTGACATTAGTCATGGTCTCCCATCTCAATCTGAGATTAAAATTGACTCCCAGATCATTCTCAGATTACGTGGTCTCCGAATTCATTTTGAGATTAGCCATGGGCTCCCAGCTCATTCTGAGATTTGACATTGCCTCCCAGCTCATTCTGAGATTAGGTGGTTTCTCAATTCATTTAGAGATAAGTCATGGTCTCCCTGTTCATTCTGAGATTAGAAATTGTCTCCCAGCTCATTTCGAGATTCGGTGGTTTGCCAATTCATTTTGATATTAGTCATGGTCTCCCAATTCATTCTCAGATTAGAAATTGTCTCCCAGCTCATTCCAAGATTAGGTGGTCTCCCAATTTATTTTGAGATTAGTCATGGTCTCCCATTTCATTCAGAGGTTAGAAATTGTCTCCCAGCTCATTCTGAGATTAGTGTTGACAAGGCCACT
>JAURVB010009590.1:0-24023 GCA_033002965.1 Piper betle | reverse complement strand
TCATGGTGGCAAATCTCAAGGAAAACACTGTCTCGCAAATGGACACTCCCTCTCAAACCCATCATCTATACCAAAATTCTAATACGAGTCAAATATCTCTCATTGGCTAGGCCAAACTCTAAATGAGTTAAACCGTTTGTCTAATCATTTGTTAACCATATGATCTGTAGAACCCAAGCTATGGGTCAGATGTATCCTGTTACGCTTAGTGAACAATCTGACCACTATGGTCATTCTATCTTGATATCATACTGTCCTGTTTCCATATTCTGTCCATATACATCCCTAGAAGACTCATTAGCATTGTCTAATGATCCCTATAAGACAGTCAATACTAAGACTATCTTGCAATATACAATTGACCCAAGAATGTCAGGTCAAGGCAATGATATGCAAGATGGCTGGTGAAGTCAATCATGTGCCATCATATCTAAATAATTCTAGTGTACCTAACTTTCCTCTGCCTGGATGATGTTAGTATACTAATATCTTGTCCTCAATCTTTTATCCAACTCTGCTCCAAAATTATGATATGTGGTCTCTATGTAATGGTAGGAGCATCCTTAAGTGGTTGTCCTCCTGTAGGGTGAAGTAACTACTTGGCCTTTACATCCACAATAACTGCTCCACTCGGTCGGTGGTAGTGCAATATATAGACGGTGGTTGTTCATCATGGACAGAAATAATGTGCATTCGGTCAGTGGTAGTGCATCACGATTGTTGGTGCTACTCAAATGGCAATTGTGCTATCTAGGTGCTGGAGCTTGATCCTAATCATGTATGTTGTGAACTAATTATTGTCTCTAGCATGTTTATCTCCATATATCTATCTCCCAAGAGGTAGTTGCTATCAACTCGGCTCAAGTTATCTAACCATGCATGTTTGATCCAGAAGGGGTTGGATCATAGTGGTGACACATACGATGGAAAGATAATGTTGAGCCTGCACTTATCTTCTAAAATCTGGGGTGATTGCTCTTATAAACAGTGACTGGTTTTCAACAGCTATCATTGATCTAGCCCTAGCAGATTGAGTGACATCCGGTCAACCATCTAAATCTGTGGTAAAAGGTAATCTCGCTCATTCTCAATGTGTTCAAGCCTCTATTTGTTGATGAGTGGTCAATTATACTATTAAGACACACATACACTAGTGGAAGAGGGGGAGGTAATGAAGTGTCCATGGGACTGTAAATCCATCTTGCTACTCATCCTCATCCACTACTATCTCGTCAAAGTGGTCCATCTCAAATGATCTGTCCAAACTTTCATCTGTGCTCTAAGTACCTCAATGACTCCACTGTTATAACCACATCCTTCATCCATAGGGATTTGGTTAAAGGTCCAAGTTCTCTAAGGTAGACCTTAGACCATGACTAACGGATTTGTTTAAGGCACTCGATGGTTCATATTCATGTCTGAATATCTTCATACTCCAAGCTCCCTACTATTGTCATTTCTTATAACTTTATTTCACAATGTACATCATGTCCCAAGGAAGGACTGACATGGTGACATGCGAAAGACAGGCAAATACTGTAATGTGGTCGCCAAAGTTCTACGTATCCTTGGTCACCATCTAATCTCAATCTCAGCTAATTGAGCATGTGGACACTGTTAAGTCATCCAAATCTTTGATAAAGTAAAAGCAAAGAAGTGTCTCCTAAACTTATCATGACATGCCTGTGAGATCCATGCTGGCATCTACTAAAATCATAATCTCATATCCATCCATAAGTCCTCAAACTAGTCAACACAGAAATGTGGACTACTTAGGTCTAACTGAACACATAATCTGAAATCTTAAGAAAATACAAAAGAAATACCTGTCAATTTGGCTAAGGACAACTTCACACACTTGGGTGGTAAGCAAACATACTTAAGCAATGCCAGTTAGCATGTACGGTACATAATCATATTCATACATACATACAGTACTTACGCTCTCACACCTTCTATATCACCCTCCACCAGTACTCAACTAGTAAAAGGAATAGTTAAGTTAGTGCCACAATTTCCAAAAATACGTTATATTATGCAGTACCCTCACACACTGCACTACCTCATAGTTTGAAGGAGTACTATGATGTGATTTGCTTACTCTCTTATTTATAAAATCCGTAAAAAATGCACGTACTAATATAATAGGCTTAGAAAAAGGCTTGTATAATATATTTCTAGAACTTCAATTCGAAAACTAAATAAGGATCTCATCATTGTAGTTTTATGAAACATGTGTAGAAAGTATAACTAACTAGCCCGACACCGGAGCAATGAAATAAAATGCTACCAATGCCGTCATACGTATAAAACACAATTAAACTCTCTACGGACCTGCAGTCCAAGCTCTAAGCTATATCTACATATCTATGGTGAACTCATACTCCGAAACCTACATCGGAACTCACTACCAAATAAAATACTAACATCTATATATGATGCATGCTCGTGGTGTATACTCATGTCATCAATACATCACAACAGAGAAAACAATACTAACAAACCTATAACTAAACATTTGGCATATAAATCGTGACATAATAATACTAAAAAATAAATAAATAAGAAAATACACTCATAGATAATTAGATAAATAATAAATACATAAACATGAACATGCGTAATACTCTAACCATAAGATAATAATATATTTACACTATACAAATACATGGGTAAAGATGAGTAAATATCAGCATATGCTCGTAGTTAGTAAATATATAAACAAACAGATAAATAAACAAATATGTGATAATTTAATAAAAAATAAATAGTCAATAGTCATTAATAATGAATATTAATAATATCATAGTTACACAATACAAGAATACATAATCAAATACAAATAAATAATCACATATATGCGAAGCAAGCAAATAGATAAATAAATAAACAAACAAATATATATATATATATATAAAATATAATAAACATTAATAAGGTTGATATTAATAAGTAAATATATCATTAATAATAATAAGTAATCGTATAAACATGTATTATAATCAATAAATTCACGAATAATAAGAAATGAATAATAATAATAAATAAATAAATAAATAATAAAATAATAAATAAAAAGTAATCATAACATCAAAGATGCTAAATCATGTGAATATGGATCCAAACAAATATAGAAGTTCTTGAATTACCAAAAGTGTGAAAGAACTGACGAAAAATGTCCAAAATTGAGCTGAACCATACCAGAGAAAGCTGAACCAGATCGGATTGGGTTGAGTCCACATGGTCTAGGTTAAATAAACTGCTAGGCTGGGTTGGCTGGGCGGATGGACATGTACATGGACCTGGGTGGTGACTCTTGCAAGACCTGGTGGACTCAGGGAAGACCAGGCAGACGTGAATACTGGCTTTGGATGCAAACACTGGAGGCGGGCAAATGGACCCTTCGCCAGAATACGGGCCCGTTAACTGGAATACGGCCCCGACGATGTGGCAAGGCTGCTGTCAGATCACGATTGAAAAGGGAGGACGGGGATGATGAATAGTGATGATGGTGGCAGCGATGATGAATAGTGATAAAAAACTCAGTCACCGATGGCGACTGCGGTGGTGCCGGTGGTCGAGAATGGTACAAATGAAAAGCTGGCCATGAGGCAGTCACGGCCATACTAAATGGGTGGCAGAAGAGGACCGGGGTCTAGCCAGCAGCAGCCAAAGTGGTGGCCGCGGTAATGGTGTAAAAGTTTGAAAATCATGAAAAATCCGTTAGGTGGAAGATAGGGTTGAGTGAATGGCCCAGATCTTGCCATGTGGCATGATCTAGATCTCCGACAACTCATTGCCTAGTGGGGACCACCTATGGGTATATACAATATACATATGGATGGAAAGTTCAAATTGAGATCGTCCAAAGTCAAAACGAACTCGAGTCTAAAAAATGACTCTGTAGGAGGGTATCATGGCAAAAATGCTAAATGGGCCTCAAACCTTAAACTCGATAAACCCTAGGCCCACAAGGGCAATATCGAGTGATCCGAAAAGTCCTATGCTACATGCAAATGAAATGACTAGAAAATCCCAAACGAATACTAAACTCTCCAACAACATAGATATAGGCCTAAAATTCTAGCTAACTTTATAAAAATCAGATGTATACCTCATGTATACACTGATAACTCATGCTCTACTGTATTATACTTAAAACTATCATATGCATGTTGGGTATACTTAACCTGAATAACATGCCCATATGGCCATCATATGGCCATATGAGGATACTCATACTCATAAAATTGTTTTGGCTCGAGCTCGCTCAAATTGATTCGAGACTACCCAAACTAGACGAAACTAAAATCAGGTAAAACCCTAACCAAAAAATTGGGTTTTACAGGAACCATAGCAGCTGTCCTTGTTCCATTATGGAAGAAAATGAGATACTTGACTTGGGACCGAGTTGGTTAGGACCAAGTGAATGGCCCAATTCCTCTTTAGGAGCACCTGATTGTTTGACCTAGACTGGTGACAGTGAACCATACAACCCAATAGCATATACTCTTATTTAGTACTAGAGTCCACCATATGCTAGCAGGACCAGCACGACTCCATAGCATAGTGATATGACCCTAGAGCAGAGTGCCATGGGGTACACGTAGTTTACCTATCGTCATTGATGAGGATCAGAGAGACATGGGGTAGACCTTATGTCTCATACATCACACCGAGATAGTTTTTCCTGATGTAGTTCAGACTAGTACCTGTCAGTATTTTAGGGTACCTTCTTGACCACCTAGTAGCGTTGAACCTAGGTTTTCCAGCCAAGGTCATTGCATTTCACTTTCCATAGTTCACAGTGGCCATAGGAGCTAGTCAAGCGAGACCGATCTCGAGCATGTATCGTCAGTCCAGACAGATGATTCCTAGCATATATGGCATGTTTAGCTAGACGATTCGGCCATTTATGGTCCCATCCAACCAATTAGTAAGGAGCTAACGAACTTAGTCAGTGTTTAGTTTTCCACCTTCATGTTGGTTTGTTTGGGACGTATGCAGATAGTCTATGAGGGAAAGCTACCCTCCAGGTATTATCTCAACAGCTTTACTTTTGCCAGCTCAATGGTATCTTCAGTTGCATCCTTTGATCGCAGTTGATGTACGAAATTTCAAGAACGGAATTTTATAAGAGAGGTTGTAAAACTCAACTTCATGTTAGAGTTTTACACAATTGTAGTTTTCCTAGTTCGGGTTTATATGGAGATGGTTTGAACGAGCTCGAGGTAGACTAGTTTTTAGACTATTAGTATGGGTCCTAAATGGCCGAATGAGCATGTTATAGTGACTAAGTATGTTTGACATGCATATGATAAGAGCATGAGTTATTAACGTATACTGAGGTATGTAGATTTGTTTGTATATATTAGATAGGATTTTAGGCATAGATCTAAGCTGTTGCAGCATTTAGTATCTATTTTAGATTTTCAGGGTATCGCATTGCATACATCATAAGGATTTCAGATCACCGAAATGTGCCCCTATGGACCCAACTTGATTGAGTTCAGGTTCGAGGCCCATTTAGCCTTTACCTCAATTCTTCCTATTGAGTCACTTTTACGACACGAGTTAGTTTTGACTTTGGACGGTCTCGATCCAAGCTTTCCATCTATATGTATATTGCATATACCTCTATGTAGGCCCTACTAGGCTACAAGTTCTCGGACGTCCAGATCATGCCATGTGGCATTATTTGTGCCGTCCACTCAACCCTGGCTTCACTTATTGACTTTCAGAGGGTTTTCTCCAACATTTTCAGAGTATTACACCCATACCAATGCTGCTACATCGGCTCACTGTCGGCGAGACCCAGGCCATCCTCCAGCTACTAGATTGATATGCCTATGACCACCTCTTGGCCGGCTATCAGTCCGTACTAATAGTCACCTTCGGTGCAGCCACAATCACAGTCGACGACTGGAGTTTTTATCTCTATTCATCACCGTCACCGCCACCCTTTCGGGCCGTTTTCCAGCACCGACGAAGCACTTGAGACCGATCCGACCACCCACACAGCTTCATCATGGAAAGATCTTCATTTTGAGACCAACCATGACCACCCGCACGGTAGCAATCACCTGTAAGATCCCTCAACTTAGTCCCACATCTAATACCTACTGGGAGAAGATCCTGTTTAGATCTTTAACTTCTGGGGTACCCATTTTAAGGAAATGACTTAGTCCCACTTTGGGTTGGGTCGTTACTAATGGTATCAGAGCCGACCTGGTTCCATGTTAGATGGTGAGATGGACTAGGACGTTGGCTAGGCTGCCGGTCACAGGAGATGGACTAGAAACGTTGGCTAGGGCTGCCGGTGACGGGCCAGAAAGGTCATGGGCTGGGGCTAGCAACGGGCCAAGAATAGGCATTTCAGGGACGAAATTTCCTAAGGTGGGTGGATTGTAAGATCCCTCAACTTAGTCCCACATCTAATACCTACTGGGAGAAGATCCTGTTTATAAGTGGGAATGGATTAGAGATCTTTAACTTCCGGGGGACCCATTTTAAAGAAATGACTTAGCCCATTACGTTGCACTTTGGGCTGGGTCGTTACATCACCACCAGCAATGTTGTGGCACCCGGCAATGAAGCCATGTCTTTTCGTGATTTTTCGGCCAACCACCAGCCAAACTCTGCCGATCACTACAGCCATCACGTTCCCCATCCTCCCCTCCATCGATTCCGACTAGTAGCGACCCTAGCTGTGTCACAATCAGCGTTTTTGGCGACATGCACCGCCGCCTTCGTTCAGCCTGTTTACACTTGACCGTGTTGCCTGGCCATGCTGGAGGCCGCCTGCCTATGCCCAAGTTCATTTCCATCACGTCCACCCAGTTAACTGGCCTATTTTCCAGTTAAACCAGACCGAGGTGGTTCAATTCGATTTGGTCTGGCTCAGAACGGTTTAGTCTTGTTTGATCAGGTTTAGCTCATTTTGAGCCGATTTTTTGCTGTTCTCATTGAATTTTGGTAATTCGTGTAAAGACTGCAAAAAAAGAAAAAAATAATATATTCAACGCTGTTCGGAAGGACCGAACGGGTCCCGAAGGACCGAACGTTGGAGAATTATTATTATTTTCTTCCCAGTTAATCCTATCCAGTTAATTAATATATTATATTATTTACCCGGTTACCCGATTAAATGAAATGTGAGTGTTGGAGTGTTTTCACATACCCAACGAATGTCATTTTCATTTCATTTTTTATAAGGATGCCTTCTTCACCCTAGCCGTCATTCTCATGTTCTTCTCCTCTTCCTTACCGGTGCTGGATTTTTCCTTGCTTTGGTATTCTTCTTATCTCCTATTCTTAATTTTCATGCATGCATATTTTAATTTGATAATAAAGCTTGATAATCATGAGGATTAAAGTTTAAATCAAAAGGAAAGATACTAAACTCAACTGAAATGGCCGACGAGTTTTCAAGGTTGGCAAGATAGAAATCACGGACAAGCTTTGCCACCGAATCAGTGGCGATGGTCGTTCTGACATCGGAAGATGATCCTACTCTCTTAGTCGATCAATGTATGGCCGATCTCACAGGTGTGGATGCCGGCTGTTACAGGCTTAGCTTGTGGGACAGTTGGGCACTAGGGTTTGGCGGTTGTCCCTAGCAAATCCGTGTCCAGGCAGATAGCCGGTGTTATTCGTGTGGTGAACAACTTGCCGGAGCCATGCATCATGTTGGAGTGCAGTTGGGGAACTGACGGGTGCAACATCTATCGGGCGTGCATGCGTGCCGGGACAATGACCGGTCACAATGTCGTGGGCCGATGGCGGGTGTTTCGGGTGAAAAGGCCGCTACCGGGTACCCGAGCCGTCGGGAACCAGGTGCATGCGAGGTCGTGCCATGCCAGGAGCAGTACTGGGTGCGGAGCGTGCAGGTGACCATGTGTGATGGTCCCGCAGAACCTGCCTCGCAGGGCACCAGCATAGCACGATAGTGCATCTACCAGCCCGGTAATGCCCCCTGCCATTACCGCCACGAATATCGTGTGCCTCTGCAACACGATGAACCAACAAGCGTCACTTTGTTTCCAAACATCCGTTTCGATCCAATATGGGCAAACTCCGCTTAACTCAATTGGCTAGCATGCATTCCTAAACTTGCTCGTGTGTGATGTTGTCTTTGCCCAACCAATGTTCCAGTAGGAAACTACTTAGGCTTGGCAAGTGCCCAAGGCATAGCAGTCCACCTTCCTGGTATAATGGGTATAACCACAATCACTTAGTCATGGCCAGTGCTGCCCGCCAACACCTCTCGTGCTTGGCACCACGCCAACACAAGGAACTACGAAGGTCCCATGACCAACGCTGTCCGCTCAGGGTCAATACGCTAGCAAGTGTCCGTGTACTTGCTAGTGTGTGGTGTGGTATTCGCCCAACCAACTTTCCGGTAGGAAACACGCCTATGCTTGGCAAGCACCCAAAGCATAGCGGTCCACCTTCCTGGTATCGTGGGTGTAACCCCCACCACATTAAGTCTCAGCCAGTGTTGCCCGCCAACACCGCTCGTGCTTGACCCCAAGCAAGCACAAGGAGCTACGAAGGTCCTCCAACCAACGAAGCCTGCCAAGACCCCCACTCATGGTCCACATCATGTTTGGAACCCATTGAGTGAGTAGGAGGTGGGCGCCTTTAGGAACCACCCATTGAGAGACCACCCCCTCCCTATATAGCAAAAGAAAATTTTCCTTACCTTTGGGAGTTGCAGCCAAACTCGCTCTACCGGTGTAGATTGCCATAACTCGCTACATAGGGGTTTACTCACTCCGATATGCTACCTCTAGCATCTCCTTGCTTCCACGAACTCGTGTACTTCTTCTCCGTCAAGAAATTCTTCCGTTCATTTTTTGGTTGATGGACGGGTACCCTGCCGGCAACCCGCAGGCAAGTTTCTCGGGCAAGTCGGGTAGTCACCCCGGTGATTTCCCAAACTCTTTACCGAAAATTGCCGAAGCCTTTGACGATTGTCTTCGTAGTCCAAAGCAAGTCTAATCAAGGTATGCCGACACTTCTCCAAGTCCAGCAAGGTTCGGCATGCTCCCTCACCATGCCCGAACCAAAGAGACCTTGCTATACCATCATGGTACATTTGTGACGCCGACCTCTGTCGTCCCATGCTCCCAAGTATGTTCCAATACTCGTGCAAGGTTAGCTATGCTCTCTAAGAAATGACCACAACTCGCCGCTCAAGGCCAAGTTGCTCTTTCGCTCCTAACGTGCCTCGTGCATGCCCGTGGCAACTCATCCACGGTCTCCATGGCACCTCATCCATGGAGTGTGTTTCCACTCGGTGCATATTCATGGCAACTCAACCATGAACTATGCTGTCATCGCTAGGCCAATTCTGGCTGCGTGACATTCTCCCACACTTCTTAATATCGATGTCCTCATCGATACCAAAGCACTTACCAACCAACGGTAGTGTGACACTGACCTTATTGTAACCTCATGATACATTCATGACGCCCGACCTCTGTCGTCCCATGCTTGCGAGTATATTCCAATACTCGTGTAAGGTCTTGTTACCTTCCCAGTTGCCCCGACTGGTATCAATGGCACTAATCGAAACATCTCAATGTTGAACGACTTTGCCTCCTTCAATCACAACACGGCCCATCGGTAACCACGGTGGTATCTCCCCCACCGGCATGTTCTCACCCTGAGAACATCATTCTTCACATTCACGTTGCTCATGTTACCTTTCCAGTTGCCCCGACTGATATCCACAGCACTGATCGGAACATCACTCAATGTTCAATGAATTTGCCTCCTTCAATCACAACACGGCCATCGGTAACTAAGCTAGCATATTGCCCACCAACTTGTCCTCGCCATGAGAACACCACGTTCTGCCCATCAGAACAATGCTCTTTATGGTCACTTTGGTCCTGTTACCTTCCCAGTTGCCCCGACTGATATCTACGGCAATGATCAAAACACGACTTTGCCTCCTTCAATCACAACACGGCTCCTCGGTAACTGTCACAGGGCTGATCTAGGGTCTTATTTTTTTGCCCTAATCTTTCCCCATGCGGCGTGTTTCCCTCCTCGGAACCACCAGCCAACAGTGCTGTGCAGCCAGCGGATGCACTGCACAGCACCACTCCAGACACCACCTTCACATACACCCGAGCAAAATACCGGTACCACGCCCGATTGCTGGCGCATCCAGGTACCGGCGCTCGGCCTACCGGTTGCAGCGCACTGCCGGACACTTGTTCGATCGCACCAAGTCACAGCGTGATACGTCCCTGTACCGGTCACCCACACTTGCCGGCACACCCTGATCGCAGGAATCACCGATCAGGTTCTCGGTCACCAAATCCGACGTACACACAATATTTTACGGGAACTCAGCCCAACCTCTATTCCACTAGTATGAATATAGGATACAAGTAATCTATACACTAGACTACCAGCAAGTCGTGGACATTCACTCCCCACGACTTGGCCTCTCGACACTCCCTCGACAGGACTTCGCAACTCTCGGCCACACGCTCAAGGTTGCTGGACAGAACTGGGTGACTCGGCCCTCAGGTGGACAGCAGCTGCGCCAGCAGCTTCCCTGGTGTTCCAGTCCTAGACCCGTCCAGGACTGGCTGCAGAAACACCCAGGGCGTCCCCTTTCCCCAACTCGATCTCACCTCTCCACAAGGGGAGACACTCAACCACACTCAGTTTACTCCAGATCCACTCTGATCTATTCTGCCCCACCACCAAATGAAGCTGCTCCTTATATAGGCATCAGTTGGACAAAAAGGGCACATCACCTTGCTGGATCCTGGCCATCCAATCCCCGATCAATGGCTCAGCATGCTCAATACCAGCAGTCACCTTAGTGATGTTCCAGAACTGACCCTCACCGTTGATCCTCCCATCCACGGTCCAAGTTAATCAGATGACATCACCCCAACTCTTGGTGTTCCAGCACATTTACTGGAAAGCCCATGGTGCACTCTAGCCTGCTGGTTGACCCTCATGGTTCACCCCGGCTAGACCTGGTACCGATCCTGCACACAGCAGGCTCCAGACCGCACAGCACACAGCACAGGCTCCAGGTTAGTCCTCAACACCAGGTTAGTCCTGCCCAGTCTTTTGATCAATCATATTGCTGGCACGCGTGGTGGTGCTCGCTCGGCATGCACATCTGGTTCCTGGCATCCTGCTCAGTCCCCCACACGCTACTACTGCCCACATGCTCTGTCCCATCTTCTAGCACAACTCGACCTCGCATGAGTCTGGCTCCTCCCCTGTTCGGTACCCCAACAGCACTCCAACCTGCTGCATGGCTCCGGTAGGTTGTTCCACCACACGAATAACACGGTTATCCCCCTTGAACACGGAATTCGCTAGGGACAACCGCCAAACCCTAGCGCTCGATTGTCCCACAAGCTAAGCCTGTAACAGTTCTCCCCCACCAATGAGAGCCGATGTCCTCATCGGAGGGTTAAGTCTTGCCAAATACTTCTTGATTCTCCCCTCAAATTGCCACAAGTCCTCCGCCTTTTCCCAACTCGCCTCACTTCTCTGTTCCCCCTTCCACTTCATAAGATACTCCGTCCCAGAGTTTGGAGCACCTTGCCTATGCTCCAAAATCCTCCCCACCTGTTTTGCAAACTGTTGCCGGATAGTTGGTGGAGCTCTCTTAGGACGAGCTCTCCTTGGATTGACTAGATCCTCATTCATGGAAAGGCTTGTGAAGCTTGTATCTCTCGGGAAGTTTTAACTGGTATGCCATACTCCCGATGACCTTCTCCACCTCGAAAGGACCATGGTACCGTTGCACCAACGCTCTGTGCACCTTGGTACGCCTGATCTTCTTCCAGATCTGTGGCGTAAGCTTCAGCATGACTTGGTCCCCAACGCTGAAGGATAACACCCTGGGTGTTTCTGCAGCCAATCCTGGACGGGTCTAGGACTGGAACACCAGGGAAGCTGCCAGCGCAGCTGCTGTCCGCCTGAGGGCCGAGCCACCCAGTTCTGTCCAGCAACCTCGAGCGTGGCCGAGAGTTGCAAAGTCCTGTCGAGGGAGTGTCGAGAGGCCCAAGTCGTGGGGAGTGAATGTCCACAACTTGCTGGTAGTCTAGTGTATAGATTACTTGTATCCTATATTCATAGTAGTGGAATAGTGGTTGGGCTGAGTTCCCGTAAAATATTGTGTGTGCGTCGGATTTGGTGACCGAGAACCTGATCGGTGATTCCTGCGACCAGGGTGTGCCGACAAGTGTGGGTGACCGGTACAGGGACGTATCACGCTGTGACTTGGTGCAATCGAGCAAGTGTCCGGCAGTGCGCTGCAACCAGGAGGCCGAGCGCCGGTAACTGGATGCGCCAGCAATCGGACGTGGTACAGGTATTTTGCTCGGGTGTATGCGAAGGTGGTGTCCGGAGTGGTGCTGTGCAGTGCATCTGCTGGCTGCATAGCACTGTTGGCTGGTGGTTCTGAGGAGGGAAACACGCTGCACGGGGAAAGATTAGGGCAAAAAATAAGACCCTAGATCAGCCCTGTGACAGTAACCAAGGTGTCTACAAGCATAACGCACTATCCCATAATAGCTTCATGCCATCCAAAACAGCGTTGTGTATAGAGTCCCATAACAACTCTGAGATTCTCGCACCCGACTCAACATGTCTCTTGGGCGCAATTCCCTTCACGGGTTTCTCCATAAGCAACTGTCCACCCTCTGGCTCAAACAATGCACCCATGCTCAAAGCATCACCAACTTCAAGCTAAGCAAACCCTTTTGCTCAATAGATCTGCAGCTAACAATGAAGTGCTGAGATCATGTGTGAGACTCATCTCCACAAACGTCAAGCATGAGCGTCGACTTCTCTTGGCGGTGGTCATCGTTGGTATTTTGCTTGCCACTTGCACGCAGCCTTGCACTTGCCGCCCACATGCAGCCCTTGGAGTTGGCTGCCTGCGTGCAGCCCTTTGTTTGCCTTGCCACATGCGTGTGGCTTTCCTTGTTTTTCAATACTTGCGTTGTAAAGCTTTCTCATAGTGAATTTCCAAAACCTTTCACTCCTAGTGTCATCGGGGGACTAACTCATACGCCCCTTGCACTGGGATCACTAGGCTGACTTGTGGGTTTAGCGCCACAAGTGCTGCACGCACAGCTTGAAACTGCTTGATGTGTGACAGGCGGGGTTGGGTGGCGACGATTGACAGTGGCCAGAGACGGTCGACAGCGGCAGTGACAATGTGGATGGAGAACAGCTGGAGTCAGGTGCAGAGTATGGCATAGGGGAAAAAGAAGAAGAAGGGGTGGCAAACTTGTAAATAATGGTTGAGTCGACATCGGCTCTGAGTTAAAAATAATACTAACTCGTAATAGATCTTTATAAATAATTATTCTAATGGGTTATGGGTTAAAGTTGCTAAACTAATTAATTATTAGACAAAATCGACATGGATATAAGTAATAAAAATACGGTAATGATAAACGGATGATAATTAATCAGCATACTACAACCGATTAAATTAAATCGGAGGATTATAAGTAGTTAATAAAAAAGAATATCACCATTAATACTAGGTAAATAAAGCAATTATTTTAATAACAAGTTAGTAAGGTAGAAAATGGGTAATCGCGTAAAAATCACAAGCATTGAACCTAAATAGCATAATGAAAATAAATAAGGTTCAAACTTTTATTTAGTTGAATAATTTAAAATAATTATATTTGTAATATCTTTGAATTAGAATAATACAAATTATTTTATATAATTTAATCGAACAACTTAATTAATTAAATTGCTATGAAGAATGATAGCGATTAAAAATTATAACCGTAAACTAAATCATCATGATTGGGGTTATGTAATTATCATCTTAAAGGAAAATATACAAATAATAGTAATTAAATATTTATTCATAAGTTTATAATTATTTTATTATTTGTTAAGTGTTAGATATGATTTAGATAATTTATTTAAAATGTATAGTAGGGGTTAAATGATTATATCACATGAATAATTTAATATTTAATATTGTCGAATTTTAATAGTGATATATATATTAGTCATTTAGTTGCATGAATTTCTACTTGAATAAAATTATACTAATGTATAATTTTATGTTTTCATTCAGATTAGGATCGTTGGTCGCAGTTACAGGTTCACTTACAAACTATCTAGGTCTATATAATTATTTGAAATGTTGTATTTTCCCTTCTTGGCAGCCCTAGTCGGCCTCAGCCTAGATTCGACCACCATGCGCTGAAACGCAATCGGGGTCTAGGAATTGACTCAGTCAGATAAAGAAGCTCACCTTTAAAATTACTACGTGAGAGTCTTAGTCAACTTGAGTATCTGACTACCATGCGCTGGAATGCAACCGGGGCTGACTCAATTCAGCAAGGCAACACCCCCTGAAAGATTGAATACATGCCCCCAGACCGAAAGGGGTGATAGGGCGCATTGGCGCAAGTAGGCTCATTATGCACTTGTGAAACTGAGAGGGTGAGTCAATGGCAAATATCGGTAACTACAGGTCGTGGGCCACGTAGCGTGTGTGTGCATGCATGGGATGGTAGCTGGATGGGGAGGCCACCACTCCTAGTATATTAAGAGCTCAGCATAGGCTCATAACAAATAAAAGTCTCTTGAAATGATAATTGGGGGTATATTGACTTGTTTTATTTAATTATGGGGCTTAGTGGTTTTATCACTAACGCGGAATTACCTCCGCAGGTGAATAGCTTTAGACTGAAGAATAAAAGTGTGGTTGGTGTTTCTTTTATCAGCAAAGGTTTGGTGAATTGATAATAAATTGGTCTTTCTTTTTATTCTTTTCTGTTATAAATATGGTTATGGGAAACGGTCTGAGACTGTGGGACCTTGAGTTAGTTTATTTTATGCATTATCACATGCTATCAGAACATGTTTTATTTTCTTTATGATTTATAAATTCTAGGCTTCTTTTATGTATTATAAATCATGTTATAGAATGTTATTGGTACATCAATTATATTTTAGGTAACACCCGGTCTAGTTCGGGCAAGTCGTTACAAGTGGTATCAAAGCCTGGTTTCCCACTAGCTCACAAGTTATAACTCAAGAACCTTATTAAAAAGTCCAATAATTATCTTTTCCCACTATGTTGTGTTTTGAATTAACAAATTTATTCGCTAATAAACCTATGTCATAACTGAAAAAAACATATAATGAACCATGATGTTTTAGATGGCAGGCACTCATAGACAGTCAAACCGAACTATGCAATCAAATTTAAACACTGAGAATGTATTGGCTCAGATACTAATGGCCATACAGGCACTAGTGCAGGCTTAAAAAATACAAATTCTATGGTTTAGAATCACCCCGAATGGTGGTCTCGGGAAGTACCAAGGGTGCGTAGAGTTAGCAGACCCAGGTGTACGAGTGAGTGTCCAAACCCAGTGCCACTAGTAGTCCAACAAGTGGATGCCACCAGCTGTTCATGTAAAGACCCGGAAAAAAATTCATTAGCTGGTTAAGTATGAATTACCCGGTTAAATTGAAAAGTAATTTCTAATCGGACGATTCTAGTTGAATCAGTCGAGTCGAACACATTAATTATCCATTTAACCATTTAAGTGAACCATACCATTTAAGAGGTTGAGTGAAAAGGTTAAGTGCACTGTGTTAATTACCCAATTACCCGGTTAAAGGAATTATGGTGAAAGGGTGCTTCCACAAACCCTAGCCGTCATTTATTCTTTATAAAAGGAGAAGGGGTCGTTGAACCTAGGAAATACCAATGGATGATGGGGTGTGAGAATTTAATGAAGGGGTCGTTGAACCTAGGAAATACCAATGGATGATGGGGTATGAGAATTTAATGGAGGGAATGGTTGAAGTGTATATATATGCAGGAGGAGGGAGTATTTCATCCCTCATCTCCGTCCCAAGCGACCTCCCCATTACTGTGTGAGTATTTCATCCCTCATCTCCGTCCCAGGCAACCTCCCGATTACTATATTAGGGTTCACGGGTCACAGTCAAACGTAATCACAAATCAGGTACGTATAATAGGTAGAACATCGTATTTTCCTTGTTGGTAGCTGTTACGGGGTTTAGCTCGTGGGACGGATGAGAGCTAGGGTTTGGCGGTTGTTCCTAGCATTCCCGCGTCCAAATCGGGTAGGGTGCTATCCGAGTGGTGAACAATCTACCGAGCATATTTCCGTGTTAGTGTGAAGTGCATCGTGGTGCATGGGGTCTATCGGGCGAGTTGCTGTACCGGGCGAGATATCGGGCAGTACCGATAGCAGTTGGGTAGCGGACATGATCGGTAACGAGTACCGAGCACCGCTACAGTGTGCTGAGCGTGGTGCGGGTTCCGGGTGCGTGACAGGTCAGGCGCAGCCGGGACGTTCTACCGAGCATCATGTGCGGATAGAAGTTGCGGGTTCCGGATGCGTAGGGTGCTAGTGACCGAGCACCACTGACCGAGCGTGCTGGGCGCCAGGGCCGGGTACTACCGTGCGACATGCGGTAGTCGCGGGTGCGCAGGTGTGCGGGTGACCGAGCCAAGCTGCGGTAGGGGTTATCGTGCTCGCGCATGGGTGCTGTGAACAGACGGACCAGGGTTCGGTATTGGGGTCGCTGGGTCGAGCCAGGCGACCGTGCCACATCCAGGAAGTTGATGAGGCATTTGCGCCACACCCAAGGGTGGGTCTTTCTGGTAATTCTGCTGGAACACCAAGGGGGTCGATGACAAGGCTTGGAGGATGGGAGCCGTTGATCAAGACTTCGATGGTGAGGATGCAAGCTGATGAGGTGTCACACTAAGGCCGGGATGTCTATATAAGGAGGTGCCATCCTTATGTAGAGATCAGACAAGAGGAGAACAACATGTGAAGTGTGTGTGAGTGATCTTGGTGGAGGAGAGAAACTTGGCCGGGCAAGGGGATGCCTTGGGGTTACTGCAGTCAGGCCGAGGGGCGGTCTGGAACTTCAAGGGGGACTACCGGGGTAGTCGACGTCCGCCTTTAGGTTCAAGGCTCACATACCAGTTGTTCGGCAACCCTGCGCGGTGAGCCGAGGGTTGGGTGAAGTCCTGTCGAGTGAGGGTCGAGAGGCACGGTCGTGGGGTTTGCATGTCCACGACCGGCAAGTAGTCTAGGGTGTAGACACTTGTATATCCTGTATTCATACTAGTGGAATAGAGGTTGGGTCGAGTTCCTGTAATTCTTGTGGTGTATGCATCGTGTTTGGCCACCGGGGTTAGACCTGTGATTCCGAGGTCTATTGGTACCGAGATGGGTGATCGGTACGTGGGACGCGTAGTCACTGCAGCTTGGTGATTGGTGTGTGTTCGGTACAATCGCTGGTAGCCTGATACCGGTACTAGTGGCGCTTGTAGCCGGGCGCGGTACCGGGACTGGGTTCGTGCGGTATTCGCAAGTGTGTGGTCCGAGGCCGCTGTGCACCACAGCACATTGGTGGGTGCGGAGGTGGTGTTGGCTGGTGTTTCCAAGGAGGGAAACACGCCGCACGGAGGCAGTTAGGGCGAAAAATTTAAACCCTAAGTTGACCCCTGTGACAGTAGCCTAGGTCGGCCTGAGCCCAGATTCGACTACCATGCACCGAGTGCAACCGGGGTCAATGAATTGACTCAGTCCGACACTGGGTTGTGTTATGTGAGTGAATTTTGTAATGCATCGAGATTGTTTTGGAGTAGTGATAGCCACCCCATAAAAAGGTTACGGCCGGGGTGAGTGAGGCACAGTGATTCCTCCATCACACTGGAGTGCAGTGATAGCCGCCCCATAAAAAGGCTACGGCCGGGGTGTGTGAGGCACTGGCACTAGAATTGGTAGTGAGAGCTTCCCCACAAACGGGGCATAGCAATCACCTGAGTGCAGTGATAGCCGCCCCACAAAAAGGCTACGGCCGGTGTGTGCAAGGGCACTGGCACCGGAGACGGTAGTGGTAGCCTCCCCACAATAAAGGCTACGGCCGGGGTGTGCGGATCACAGCGGATACCTCCTCCGCATTATTTTGGAGTATAGCGGAATCGCTCCACCGCATATTAAAATAAACATAAGGAAATAGTGGAATGTACATGTTTTGTTTTATCTAGTATACTACTTAGTGTTGTAATCACTAACGCGGAATTGCCTCCGCAGGTGTGCAGATATGAGATTAGGTGATTGACATCCAGAGTATGGAGCAAAATAAATATGAGGACTCCTTTTTTTTATTTAATTGAGGAATAAGTGTGGCTGCTGGGAAACGGTCCAAGACTGTGGGATCTTTATATATGTTATTATTTATAAAAAATGTTTGACATAATTACTTTACTTTTGAGTATCACCTAGCCAGTTAGGCCCACAATATCGTGAAAAATGGCGGGTCGTTACAGGTGGTATCAGAGCACGGTTTTCCAAAAGCTCACATCTTATGACTCAAGTACCTTGTTGAAGAGTCTAATATTTTATTTTTCTCCAATAGGGTATGTCATTAGGGAATTGGTGGACTCCCTAATAAACCTAAGTAATCATTGAGAAAAAAATTAATGAACCATAACGGAATAAATTTTAGATGGCAGGTGTCACAGGGGTCAGTTTAGGGGACAAAATTTTCGCCCAAACTGCCACTGTGCGGCGTGTTTCCCTCCCTGGAAACACCAGCCAACACCACCTCCGCACCCCAATCGTGCTGTGGTGCACAGCGGCCTCGGACCGCACGCCTGCAAGTATCGCACGCACCCAGTCCCGGTACCGCACCCAGCTACCAACGCCTGCGTACCGTAACCAGGTTACCAGCCCCTGTACCGAACACACACACCGATCACCAAGTCGCAAGTGATTATACGCCCCACGTACCGAGTACCCTGCTCGGTGCCCCTAGACCACGGAATCACTGGTCTAGACCACGGTGCACAAACATGACGGGTACATCACACCAATTACAGGATAAATCCCAACCTCTATTCTTACAACGTGAATACAGGATATACACAGGTAATCCCTCTAGACTACCAGCCGGTCGTGGACATGCAAACCCCACGACCGTGCCTCTCGACCCTCACTCGACAGGACTTCACCCAACCCTCGGTTCACCGCGCAGGGTTGCCGAACAACAGGTGTGTGAGCCTTGACCCTAAAGGCGGACGACGACTACCCCGGTAATCCCCCTTGGTGTTCCAGACCCTCCTCGGCCTGACTGCAGTAACCCCAAGGCGTCCCCTTGCCCGACCAAGTTTCACTCCCCCACTGAGATCACTCAAACACTCAACTCTCTTTTGTTGTTCTGATTTCTACACAAGGATGGCATCTCCTTATATAGACCTTCCGGACTAGTGGGCACCACGTCCCCAGCTTGCATCCTCACCGTCCAATCCACGATCAACGGTCCTCATGCTCCAAGCCTTGTCATCACTCACCCCCTGGGATTCCAGCAAAATTACCGGAAAGCCTACCCCTAGGTGTGGCGCAAAAGACTGATCGCATTCTTGGTTCGACCCAACACCAACTCATCCAGCCACAGATGGCGCAAAAGACTGATCTCCATCAAGCCAGTATAGAGATGGTTATAGTTGGGCCACAGATGGTGAGAGAAGCAGCTGAAAAGGTGCAACTCATCCAGCAAAGGCTTAAGGCAGCTCAGGATCGGCAGAAAAGTTATGCTGATACTTGAAGGAAGGACTTAGAATTCCAAGTTGGGGAGTTCGTCTACCTTAAGACCTCACCTAAAAAGGGAGTGATCAGATTTAGAACATCAGGGAAGTTGAAGCCAAGATTCATAGGACCATTTCCAATTTTGGATCGAATCGGAAGTTGTGCATATAGATTAGCATTACCACCAAGCCTTGATGGTGTACACAATGTCTTTCATGTGTCAATGCTAAAGAAATATGTACGAGATGAGAATCACATTATCACAAATTTTGCAGATTTAGAGCTACAATCGGATTTAACCTACGAGGAAAAACCGATTCGAATCTTGGCAAGGGAAACAAAGACACTCCGTAGCAAGGAGATCCCTTTGGTAAAGGTATTATGGAGAAATCAGGGATCAGAAGAAGCGACATGGGAGACTGAACAGGAAATGGCCAGAAAATATCCTAGCCTGTTTGTAGCATAAAATCCGTGTAAATCCGATTTATGCTATGATATTTCGGGGATGAAATAGTTCTAAGTTGGGGAGATTGTAAAGACCCGGAAAAAAAAATTTTCATTAGCTGGTTAAGTATGAATTACCTGGTTAAATTGAAAAGTAATTTCTAATCGGACGATTCTAGTTGAATCAGTCGAGTCGAACACATTAATTATCCATTTAACTATTTAAGTGAACCATACCATTTAAGAGGTTGAGTGAAAAGGTTAAGTGAACCGTGTTAATTACCCAATTACCCGGTTAAAGGAATTATGGTGAAAGGGTGCTTCCACAAACCCTAGCCGTCATTTATTCTTTATAAAAGGAGAAGGGGTCGTTGAACCTAGGAAATACCAATGGATGATGGGGTGTGAGAATTTAATGAAGGGGTCGTTGAACCTAGGAAATACCAATGGATGATGGGGTATGAGAATTTAATGGAGGGAATGGTTGAAGTGTATATATATGCAGGAGGAGGGAGTATTTCATCCCTCATCTCCGTCCCAGGTGACCTCCCCATTACTGTGTGAGTATTTCATCCCTCATCTCCATCCCAGGCGACCTCCCCATTACTGTATTAGGGTTCACGGGTCACAGTCAGACGTAATCACAAATCAGGTACGTATAATAGGTAGAACATCGTATTTTCCTTGTTGGTAGCCTAGGTCGGCCTGAGCCCAGATTCGACTACCATGCACCGAGTGCAACCGGGGTCAATGAATTGACTCAGTCCGACACTGGGTCGTGTTATGTGCGTGAATTTTGTAATGCATCGACATTGTTTTGGAGTAGTGATAGCCACCCCATAAAAAGGCTACGGCCGGGGTGAGTGAGGCACAGCGATTCCTCCATCGCACTGGAGTGCAGTGATAGCCGCCCCATAAAAAGGCTACGGCCGGGGTGTGTGAGGCACTGGCACTGGAGTGCAGTGATAGCCGCCCCATAAAAAGGCTACGGCCGGGGTGTGTGAGGCACTGGCACTAGAATTGGTAGTGAGAGCTTCCTCACAAACGGGGCATAGCAATCACCTGAGTGCAGTGATAGCCGCCCCACAAAAAGGCTACGGCCGGGGTGTGCAAGGCATTGGCACTGGAGTGCAGTGATAGCCTCCCCATAAAAAGGCTACGGCCGAGGTGTGCGAGGCACTGGCACTAGAATTGGTAGTGAGAGCTTCCCCACAAACGGGGCATAGCAATCACCCGAGTGCAGTGATAGCTACCCCACAAAAAGGCTACGGCCGGGGTGTGCGAGGCACTGGCACTGGAGACGGTAGTGGTAGCCTCCCCATAAAAAAGGCTACGGCCGGGGTGTGCGGATTACAGCGGATACCTCCTCCGCATTGTTTTGGAGTATAGCGGAATCGCTCCACCGCATATTAAAATAAACATAAGGAAATAGTGGAATGTACATGTTTTGTTTTATCTATTATACTACTTAGTGTTGTAATCACTAACGCGGAATTGCCTCCGCAGGTGTGCAGATACGAGATTAGGTGATTGACATCCAGAGTATGGAGCAAAATAAATATGAGGACTCCTTTTTTTATTTAATTGAGGAATAAGTGTGGCTGCTGTGAAACGGTCCAAGACTGTGGGATCTTTATATATGTTATTATTTATAAAAAATGTTTGACATAATTACTTTACTTTTGAGTAACACCTAGCTAGTTAGGCCCACAATATCGTGAAAAATGACGGGTCATTACAACTAAGGCAGAATATCTTGGAGGAGGCTCATCGCTCAAAGTTCTCGATACACCCCGGAGTTACTAAAATGTATTAGGATTTAAACCGTGGATTGGGATGAAGAGGGATGTGGATTTTGTCTTCAAGTGTCAGACTTGCCAATAGATCAAAGCCCAACATCAACTACCTAGAGGACTATTGCAACCTTTAGAAATACCAACTTGGAAATGAGTGTGTCAAATGTGAGTTTATTGCTAAGCTCCCAAGGACTCAAAAGAAGCGTGACTCCATATGGGTAGTTGTGGACCGACTAACTAAGGTAGCTCACTTCATCCCCACGAAATCAATGAGGATAGCGGAATACCTGCCAGGATTGTATATCGACAATATTGTTAAGTTGCATGGGATTCCAAATGAGATAATCTCTGACTGAGATCCCCTATTCACCTCACATTTATGGGAAGCTTTGCAAAAAACCATGGGGACCTAAATCAAGCTGAGTACAGGATATCATCCCCAAGCTGTATTAAATGTCGAAAGAGGCTAAGGCTGTGTAAACTTATGCTATACCATACACAAACTATATAGAAAGAAGGGTCAGACTTACTAATCAAATTTTGGTAATAACCAAACTGATGATAAAACCCTCGGAGATATGGCCTAGGTTTTACAATTTTAGCATTGGGTGGCTAGATTTGGTTCCCCAATGGCCTCAGGTAGTCAGAATTGGTCGTTCCAACCATCATTGCTCATAGGCCTATGAGGTGCTAAGGAGTTGTTTGCTAGAAAAGTCTATAATTAATAAACACATATATTAATTAAGATTTGTACATATTTTCAAGAGTTGTTTGTTAGAAAAAGATTTGTACAAATTTTCACGAGCTGTTTGCTAGAAAATGGGAGGACATTTTTAATGTGATCAAGAAGCGGCAAAATAGAGCATAATTTAAAAAAAGGGGAAAGATTGTGATGTCTTAAATCTTCTGACATGCAAGGTTCACGTTCCAAAAGATTTGGTCATCGCATACATATCTGACAGCCTCTCCACGAACCACGACTCCTAGAGCGCGCGATTGTCGTACTAGACGACAGATTTGATGACATCATCTAGAAGTTGATCGAGGAGGACACGTTGAAGAGGTTGAAAGTTAGGTATTCGTAGGCCCCGCAATGTGTACCACATGCGTGGTGGAGAATCGTGGCGGATAGTGCTTGTCGGGATGAGAAAAAGTGGGGGACGGGCATTGCAAGTTGGACAGTGGGGGGCCCTACTGAGGGATTCGATCATTTCATGTAAAAAAATTGATGGCGGATGGTTTTTTTTTATTTGGCTTCGGGAAAAAAATAGTTTTATTCGATCTCCTCCGCCATTTTGACTGGGGTCACGCAATTGGCTGCGTTCAAGAACGTCAAGCGTTGAAATTTTCATTTTAAAATTTTAAATTAGGTTTGGCTGACGTAAATACTAATCTATAATTAAATTGACATGTTCATATTTTACGTTTATTTTATTTCCTCTTTTTTAAGTTAAATAGAGATTCATTGTTTTTATTTTTAAACAATATAATAATATTTTTTGAGTTAACTTTGTGTGTATATGTATTTACTATTATTTATTATTAATAAAATATTGGAATATCAATTTACCCAAGGTAGATTTTCTAAAAAAAGTGCAAATCTCACTTTATATTTTTATAAATAGATTATTCAAATTAAATTTTGTTACATAATAATCCATACTCAATACCTAATGAATTAAAATTATTACTTTTTAACCTAAAATTAAAAAGACTTTTAATGTCTGTATACAATCATTTCATTCTAAAAAAGATATTAGTTAAAATTAAGTAGATATTCATTATTTTTTTATTTAAAAAAATTAATAAGAGTTTTAAAAATTAGTTTTTGTGCATTATTAATATATATTATTAATAAGTTTTAAATATATCCCTGCATTTTGTACAAGCCTTTAAATTAGTTTAATAACAAAATATATTATTAGAAGATTTTAAATTGTTTACTTTGATTAGGAGATAAAATATAATAATTGAGGAATCTCCTACACCACATCTGAGCATTGCATCAATAAAAGAAATTGATTTTTATAAGAAAAATTAATTTATCAACTTTAAAAAGAAGGTGCATAGGGCTGCTAAACAAGCGAGCGTGCCTAGTTCACCTTATGTTCGAACTCTACTCATATCGCTCGAAGTTCATTTAAATTTATGTAACACCCCG